>JAOEHT020349587.1:0-17902 GCA_025448195.2 Parazoanthus atlanticus | reverse complement strand
GAATGGGGGAGAATTTCCGCCAATTTCGCGGGCCGATAGATCGAAATGCGCATGCGTTGAGCTCGTTTTTTTCGTTTGAAAACGGTGTAGTGTGGACGGGGTCTAAATAAAAAAACGCCTGGATGATACGCAACAAAAGAGGACACGAGAAAGTATATTTTCAGAAGCCATCCAAGCCCGTTGCCATCTCGGCTGCTAAAGGTCGCTACTATCGCTGTGAATCTAAAAAGGAAGTAAAATTTTAGTCTGAATCGTCTTTGTTTGCTGCTAACTTTTAAAGTCTTCAGACAGTTACGTGATACGGTTGACCAAGATGTCCGTCTTATAAATTAAATTCTAAGCCGTGGCCCATGAAAACGGTCGGTGCTTTTTCGATTTACGCGTCAGTCACATTGTTGACAAACAAATATCCTCCAAGATAATTCAACACGTTTACGTAGGAATACTGAGAAATAAATAACAAACAATAGTACCCACTGTTGATCAGCACTTCACCTTGATCTTTAGCATCCTTGCTACAAGTAAAACATTCAAGTACTACTTCATGTTACGGTTGGTTATGATTTCGGAACAACTTTCTAAGAAGTTAAACACTTACTCATACAGATTTTACTAGTTCTGCAGTCACCATGCAGACCTCGCAGTTACTCGACCTCGTGGAACTGGAAGCACACAGAGATTCACCTACACGACAGTCTCGTGAAGTAAGAATTAGGATTTCAGTGGTGTGACTCAGTCGCTACATCGTTAACACGGTCATTGTAAAATGTGCAACATACTGCAGTCTGCATTTTCAATTTCTAAAAAATTGCATGGTAGCAGCGTATTATCGAATGGGAACGCCTTTCTACAACTGTTTCTTGCCCCACCTTCACGTCAGGAAATTTCTCACGGCTTCTCTTTTGATTGCCACCCACTACAGTCTGCATTTTCACTCTAAAGGATTACATAGCAGCAGCGAATTATCGAATAGCAACGTCTTTCTACTCTTGGTTTTTCCCCTCCTCAACGTCAGGAAATTTCTCACGACTTTTCTTTGGGTTGTCACCCACTACAGTCTCCATTTTGTATCTCTAAAAGATTACATAGTAGCAGCGTATTATCGAATAGATACGTCTTTCTACTCCTAGTTCTTGTTTTGTTTCCCTCATTCACGTCAGGAGATTTCTTACGACTTCTCTTTGGGAGTTACCCACTACAGTCTGCTTTAAAGGATTGCATAGTATCAGCATGTTATTAATCGGCAACATCTTTCTGCTCCTGTCTTTTTTGTTGCTCCTTCGCGTCGGCAAACGTCTTAACGACTTCTCTTCAGGTTGTCCACCCACTCCGTCCATATTCTTCAATTCTTCATTGCTTTGTTTTCGGGGAATTCATCAGCTGAGATAGCACCGTTAAGAACGGGTGTCACTTGCCGTGCAAAATCTGGTTTGCTTTCTGCAAAACAAACTGCATCATTATCTCCCTTTCAACGCCGCATTCGTGGTTGCTATCTCGGCGTTTCTCCGTCTCCCACGACCAGAAATACCGATCGGTTAAGCACGATCTGGAACAAGGTAATGTCATGTTAACATAAAACTGTGATCAATCGCTATATGAAACCGTGTTTGCAAAACAACGGGTCTGATAATCTCAATTAGGCGTGTAAAGTTATAAAGATAAGCTTAAACATATTTACAAACTGTACCAATGCCTATAAGTATTCCTTTTTCCCCAAGATAACCCCAGTATGGAACACTCTCACACATAATACTGTAGCGGCAGCAACAAGACCAGAATCATTTCAGCAGCTCCCATTACCCCAAATCAGATCCTTTCTCGTCTAATACCACACCTACAAAAAATACTGGCTTCTGATTGGTTACTTTTTTCCATAATACCGTGCAAGTAACACCTAAACTGGTACTGTCATCCGGAAACTTTATTTACTTGAAAACTTCGGAAATGATCGAAAATGTTTTGGAAGGGTATGGAAAATTATCGAAAGTCTTCGGCAACGTTGGGAAGTTCTTGGAAACGTTCGGAAATCTCGGAAAATGTCGCAAAATATTCGGGAAATCATCGGAAATCTTGGAACTCTTCCGAAAATCTTCGGAAAGCGTTTGAAAATGTTCGAAAAGATTTTTGAGAATTTTGAAAATTTTTGGAAAATCTTCGGAAATGATTAAAAAAAGTTGAAATTTTTGGTGGCTGTGTTATTAACAGGAAACACCACTTAAGTTCTCGAAGAATTAATGAAAAGTACCATTTGCATTTGATGAAAGTGGCAAACACCATTCGTGCTTTGTACTCGTGGTATTACGCCACTTTCATCAAATACTCGTGGTATATTTCATTCTTCTCGAGCAATGGTGTTTCCTATACTAATCCAGCTAATATTGCTTTATTTGATCGTACAATTATCCTGTTAATTTCAATTTATTTGACTCCCGCCTTTGACTTTTTAACATCCTGTAGAGTGTTGATGACTTCGCGGATGAACAAAATGAGATGAGATGAGATGAAAATGTTGTTCTCTCCTTTAAACCCTGTGTTATTCTACTACATGTAGCACAAATTATCCTTACTTGAATGATGCAACCGATTCCTTTGGACACTCGAATTTGGATTCTCGAGTTTTCACATTGTAGAAATAGAACCTTCTGTGCGTCCTGCTATAAGCTTGGCTCCAGGGATCTGGTAAAGAAAGGGACAAATGATTTGACACCAGCTCAGTCTCGAAAATGTTGTATATATATAAGCAAAATATCATATATAGTAGTAATACTTATTGACCGCAGGATTTTAATATTGTGCATGGTAAGGTAACCTCTGGAAACATTTTAAACGAGCCTTGTTTGAAAAGGCCATCTTTAGGGTTTACCATCAATTCTAGTCTTGAAAGGTCGTCACAATTAGATTAGCGTCACGTTGGACCAGCTAGGAGAGATTGCATTAGAGACAGACAGCTTTATTACCGTTATTCAAACATTTGATATTTATACACAGTAAAGAGAAAAGATATATTCATATGTGCATAAGAACGAAGACGATATCATGACTACAACAACAGATGATGACAATGATGGTGATGCTAATGATGAAAATGTGGATGAATCAATGGCTGGGAAGTGCTGTGCTGTGATGACGGGTATGACACTTGACAGCAACAACAATGATTCGGATAATCCTGTAGCTATATACTTCAATTTTCTTCTGCTTGCTTTTGAAGAAGAACTTTATTACCATCTTTGAATGTTACATTTACAAAGGATTAAACAAAGAAACAGACCTAGGTTGTGGTTACTCGAAATAACTACAAAGCTAATCGAGCTGGGTAATCAAAACATAAATTCAACAAAAATAATATGTTTTCTTAATTACTATGCAGAAAAATGTAGGCGGAACTGAGATCATTCAGTGTAACTGCCAGTCAGCTATGGAACAGTTTGCCTACAAAGTTTAAGAAAAAGTCTGCTCTGCGCGTGTTTTATCTCAAGGAACAATTATCTTTGGTACATTTCTATCCATAGTTGCAATTTTATTATTTACTTTTATTTCTATCTTAAAAATTTCACATCCTGTATTTTAAATTGTATTTTTTAGATATAGCTATGTAATTTAGTAAATTTTCAATTATTGTGCAATATTTGTAGTTTTTTAGGCGTGCAAGTAATTTTAAGTAGTTGAGGGCGACAATTTTGTTAGTGTGTTCCACTATTAAGTGTTTACCCTCTTTAAATAAGGTCTTTATTATTATTATTATTATTATTACTATTATTATTATTATTATTATCATCATCATCATCATCATCATCATCATGTAAACACATTTTGAGTAAAGATAAAAGGGTTACCTTTTATGTGCTTGATGAAGAAGATTCCGCGGGGGATAAAATGCCTTCCTTCCTCCAGCAGGTAACACTCCCTGGGTTCTCTCTGCCCTTTAACAAGCTTCTGTTCTAGTCTGCAAAAAGAGTCAAACGTTTGGAAACGTTGGCCAAGCACGGGACAAAACTCTGCAGTCAATTTTGTTTCAGATTACCTTTAGTTTGTCTTAGGCCTGCGGAAATTGTTCGAAGTTCGAAATTTCAAAGAATTAAGAGAACAATAAGTCGTAATTTTGACAACTTTGGGAATACCTTATTGTTGGAAATTAAAAAAGGATCACAACAAGGTAGCCAAAATTAAGATAAGTTTAAATAACGCGGTTTGTTAGGATTTACGTGTTTAAGTGGATTTTATTAACGCGGTTTGTTGGAATTTGCGAGTTTTTAAAGCCAACAGTGATTTCAATTAACGCGGTCTCGGCGCTCTGTTGCAGTGACTGGTCTGCGCTTTTCACAAGCCAAAACAACAATGTCATTCAACACAACTTGAAGTTTAGTATTACACTTTTACAGCATAAAATAAACAATTCATAGCCCGGTTAAAGCAAGGATGGGAAGAAATCCATGATACTGATGAATCAAAAGAAATTTTAAAATGTATATTCCCTGAAGATGCGTCCCAGTTTTCGGCTAGTGATGATTGTGATCAATCTGATGAAGAGGCAGACGACGTTGTAATCATACCATAATTCATAATTTTTAGGTCCAAATAAAGTATCTCAAAATAAAAATGGTGTAAAATAATATGGCTTTAATTAAAAATTACAACAATTAAAGGGGATTTACTTAAGGACGTTTTCAAAAACCGTGTTAATTAAATCCTTTTTTAATTTCCTACAATAAGGTAGGTTGCAATTGGGACGAAAGTTCTGTTCCTTTCCCCTTGCCACACCCCATTTACCTTTGATTTATCTATCAAGTTTCTAATATTGTATGAAACTAAATTAAATTAAACTAAAGTCAATGTTTTGCGCATTTCTCATTACCCATGTATCTGTGCATGTGTTACTCGTGCAGTTTTAACACTGTTTTCTTGTGCTTCATCTAGTCCTGCTGCAGGCGGCGAGGGTCCTGAAGATGAACAAGCTGTTGCGAGGAGTAGAGTTGTCGAAGAGACTAAAGAGTTGATTGATTTCCTAGCTAATAGGTATGAGTTAGACTCTAGACGTAAACGGTTCCTTTCTTCCGAAACTCGAACTCTCCTTGATCTACAGATTGTTGGTTGAGTTGCTTCTGCATTGTAAAAATCTATTCGTTCCACCAAATGTGGCGATAAGTAAAGTTTATCCAGAATACATTCCATGCATGTTGGACTGCTATGTTTTTCACAACTTTATTATCAAATTGTTATTCTGAACACTGCAGGATTTGCATTCGATGCAGTCAAAATGAGAAATGTCATACGAAGACTCCAAAGCATGTTCACATAATCTCAAGACTTTGTGTTTTTCATTCTCGACATTTTATGAACTAGTAAATGTTTCTTTGTATTGTACCTCGGGGTGGGGAGAAGAGGTTTTAATGGGCACCCAGTTAGCTTCTCCTAGATCCACTACTAGATATTGTTTGTTTTCTCAGATGACAAAGCTATTAGTTGTGTTAAAGTAAAATTCCCTCTCTTTTCTGTGTAGTGAGTGCAAACCGCTCTGGGCATTTGAAGACATCACTCCTCGATCCCATCAAGTGAAAAGTGCTGAACAGTTAGAAGTGTTCCTAGCCACAGTAGTGCATATCTTCCAGAGCTCAACTTTTCTGAAGGGCACAGAACTGCAGGAGAAATGGGCCAAGGTTGCTCTGCAGTGGGCCACATCCTGTTCGTCAAGGCACTATGCTGGGAGGTCCTTCCAGGTGTTTAGGGCCATCAAGGTTCCGTTATCTTGGACCATGCTCTCTGATGTGCTAGCAAGACTGGTGGAGTCAGTGGGAGACAACAATGAAGATGTGCAGGTATTGCTCATACACCCCATTCATCCGTCTTGTCCACTCCAGGTGCACTTAATACTAACACAGACAATTGTTCTTTCTTGTTTTTTGTCTTTCCATCTCCTGCTTCACCAGCTACTAATAGAGACAGTCGATGCTTGGGTACTAGCCATCTGTTCTTTATATATCACCCTATTTTTCCTTCATACACATTATGAAGTATTGCCCTTTACAAGGTTGAGATATTTTATTCGACATTATGTTGGTGCACTGGGTTCTAGAGAATTGGAATGCTTAATAGTTCATTGTGATTGCCTTTGCATTGATTGTCATTTAGATTTCAGTAGGGGAAATATTAGCAATAATTTCTTAGAATCGCTGTGTAATTGTTTTTAAAGGTGTTAATCTTAATGTTTTTTTTCCTGGCAGGGCTATGTATTGGAAATTCTTTTTACTCTCGAGTCAGCAATTGAATGGTCCTTGTATGATCATATCAGTGGCTCAAATGGTAGCCGTGACATTGTAATCCACTACAACAATATTAGTCAGAAGGACTTGGAGAGTGACGAGAAGGACTTAGAGACCAATGACATTGCCAGTGCTCTCCCATCCTTCAGCACCTCCCTGGGCGCTGCAAGCCCATTGAGTGATGCTCGAATTTGGAAGAAAGAAATAGATATGAAAGTGCGCCATGGCAGGTCCCTGAGCAGCGGGTGTGACATCAGGAGGACCCTTGGTCTGTACACCCAGTTTGGGCGGAATGATCTAGAAGCTGAGGAGATGATGCTAAGAGTGAGAAGGTGAGAAGCTAGCCGGGTAATGAAGACACTTGTTAACTTGACTGGACAGAATTTTCTAATCAATTGGCTTTGGTCAGTTGCTATGCATTTAACAGCTGATACATAATATTGTCGTAGCAGTTGCCGCTAAGAACTTACAATGCAGGTTTAAAAACCTGACAATGAGAAATATTTGTGGAACGTGTTGTAAGACAATCGAGAATTCATAAGACCCTAACTAAAAGCACTCCAGCTGCCTTGTTCGCAGTTTGCGAGATTTAGTTGGTTGAATTTTTGTTTACTTTATACCAGATGGTTCTTGTTGTGTTGTTATCTGTTATCACCATAAAATCTAAAATGCCTTTTGTGTTGGTGTTGCTTTGAAAAGTCAAGTTGTAAAAATGAAAAAGAAGATGTAATAGAGACATCTGGGATTTTTTGTGGTCTTGGAGAAGATTTAATGTCTGTTCAAACTGGTGATTTCAGTGCTAGCATGCGATGTGAAAGGGGAACGGAAGTTGAGCTGAGCACACAGGCGCACGTAGACACATTAAGGCAAGCATATTTGTGAAGTGCTAAAGTTTGTGCAAACAGTGTTGGTGCGATGAGAATGCAAAAGGAGTTGTGTTACTGACTGTAGTGATAGTGCTTTTCTTCGTGCACAGAAGTACTTGCAATCATTTACAGTCTCTGACAAGAGTAGACTTGCCTGCATGCAAACCCAAGTGCTGCAAGTTTATGTAATTTCTTGCTCGTTCTTTTCAACATTGCAGTGCCAGTTTGCAATGTCTTCATCTTGCCAACGATTCCCTGAATGCGCAAACTCAGACAGACATGCTGACACGGATTTTCTGGATTTCTGTTTCTCTGCTGGAGTCAGACTATGAGCACGAGTTCCTTGTGGCCATCGAGTTACTGGACAAGGTGTGTTGTTGTAGTGCTTGCAAGATGCAGTGTTAGTTGCACTTGTTGTTCTTGATTCCTAAAAAAACAGCTTTGCTAGATCTTCGACAGCAGTTATTTGAAATTATGCCATATTCAAACACTCTACACGGATGGACACAGCGCCCATTTTTTTTGTATTCAACAAAGTGAAAAGTTCTTTTGACAAAAGGTTAAAATCAGACGATTGAAAGCTGTATCTTTCCTGTTTTGCAATGTTTCCACTTTCCCTTTTTATTTAATAGATTGCGATACTCCTATAAAATGTACAGGCACTGTTTTATCCAGTTCATTTTAGCCTGGTTTTCATATACATATAATCATATGGGTCGTCCCAATTACACCAGTCATTTTAAATAACATTTTTGGAACAATCGAGATGATCCAGGTGATTATCAGTTTCCATATGGTTGTCTCGATCACCTGAAGAGTAAAAGTACGCGATCATCAGCAAAAAAACCTGGCTCAAATAAACGTTTCATTCTGGGAAAGATTTTGGTCATTTTGATGGTCCCAATCGTCCCGATCGTCTGATGGTGGTTTTCAAATGATCTTTTCTGATCTTTCACAATCGTATGAATCGTTCAAATGGAACCCATCGTCCAGATCATTTAGATCTTTTTCCGATTGTCCGAGTCGCTGGGCAATGTTCTCATATAACGTAATCATCCCGATCGCTTGAACACAAAATGAAGTGATTTGAATGACCCAAACGATCATAGAGAGCCAGTCTTTAGCGCACTCATTAATACTGTGGGTTTGTTTTTTTTACTGAAGGTGCTGTCGTTCCTAGACTTGAATAGAATTGAAACTCGTGACAGACTAGAAAGGGTTCTCAACAAACTCAAGTGGGCGAATTTTCCGGGACTCCAAGCTTTGCTGCTCAAGGTAGGAAGTTAAATCAAAATGTTTGATCCACTCCCGATTTTCCTTCTTTCTTGTTCAACACTGATTAACTTCTGATGTGTGTGTGACTGTGACTTTGTTTTTCAGTTTTCAATCTACGTATACCTAGCATTCTCTGCTTTCTGTGTCTGTCTGTCTGTCTGTCTGTCTGTCTGTCTACTTGTCTAAGTTTAGGGTTTACACGGAAGCCGTTCAGTTCCAACATATATAAATCCAGGCCTAGGAAATCAAAATTGGTCGTGGAAAGTCATGGAAAATCAGATAGTGTGTGGACGAAGTGAAATTATATTATCACTTATTTATCATTCATCACTTTATGGGACCTTTTCAGAATTTTTGGGTCATGAATTTTCTAAAATAAGTTCATAAAAATCATGGAATCTAGATTTAAAATATATGGCTGACTGTCTTACTAGTCGTGGAGTTCTTTCTCTTTGCTGATGACCATCATGTATTCCGCCTGTTTGCTTGTCTGTTTGGTACTATTTTGTTACATCAAATGCTTATAATTTGTTGCAGGGTTTCACCAGTGCAGCAACAGCCGAATCGTCAATGAAACTTTTAGCAAAACTAACCCTTTACTCTGATATTGGGATTGTCGATCCATCACAGGCCTCAGGTCAGTTGAAGCTCCATCTTCTAATTTTATGCCTTTAAATTGGTCTCTCAATAGTTTGTTATTTTCTTCAAATATTCTTTTTTATCCCCTTGTTCGGCAATAATGGATCAAGTTACAGCTAAAATCATTTCTTGAGCCGGGACAGTGCCATATGATCAGTTCAGGCAGGCGTTCATAGTACACAACAGCTTATCGACTACTTCGGTAGATGTTATGTGACTAACTTCCAGTTTTTCATTTGCTGTGTAGGTTTTGCACTGAACGTGTTGGCACTGCTACCCCACATGATCGAACACTTCAGCAACCCCGATGAGTTTAGCAAAACCTGTGCCAGGAACATAATCCAGGTGTGCCACAAGAGCTCCACTCTTGCCAACTTGGGCAAAATGTTCACAATGTACAGCGAGAAGAGTTACCATAGGCCCCGCGCCACCTGGATAGAGGCCGTCTGTCGGTACATCCACAATGCGTTTGGTCATCTTGGTCGCACTTACATTACATTCTTGCTTGAGGTAGGTTTTCTCTTCCTTGTTTGTTACCAGTAACTTTGTTAGGTGCTGCTCACAAACCCATACTAAACTAGAAGCAAACCACCGAGAGAAATAGGATGTTAAAAGGAATGTGGATGCCACCTGGATAGAGGCCGTCTGTCGCTACATCCCTAATGCTTTTGGTCTTCTTGGTCGCACTTGCATTACGTTCTTGCTTGAGGTCGGTTTTCTCTCCCTATTTTGTCACCAATAACTTTGTTAGGTGCTGCTCACAATGTGGATGCCCGATTAGGTGAACTGTAGCCCTGTTAACTAACAGAGACCTTAAGGAGCTTGTACAATGTACGACTATAGCTCAGACAACAACATCTGAAAATAAGCTTTTTTGGTTTTATCTTTTCTCTCAGTTTTGTTTCCCATCGTATCATTTGGTTGATTTTTGTATGGAGCAGTTCGAATGGAACGAAAGGAGGACCCTGGTTGCAAAGCCGAACTAACAATGGGATGATCTGTACTGTATATATCCACACTAACGTTCTCTGCAAACCCAAAACTTGTACTTTTTACGTTCTTGGTGTTTTCCTGCTCAACGGTGGCCAGGTGGACAGATTCTCACATGTAGTGCGTTGTCTTCCGAAATTAAACTTTTTGTATGGCATCTTCGTTGTAGCTGCACTGGTTGCTTAAACTTCCTGATATGGATAAAGTGAGGAATTTTTAATCCTTGGTAGCGAAGAACGTGAGAGAAATAGTTTTTTGCAGAACGTCTACGAAAACCGTGAATTCCAGGTTCATAAATTTCTGAAAATTCTCTGCTTTAGCCAGTGAATCAGACTAAATGCCACAACCCGAACCCGTGATGCGTGCCAGCTGGTGTTGCTTTTGGTTAGGATTTTGATCTCCATTGGCTTAAATACATTACACAAGTAATTACATGTGTTCACAGTTTTTGAAGTTGTACTGTAAGACTTTTTGCCCTGATCAAAGTTTGAGTTTCGCTGTCAGAACGACTCAGTGTCCTTAAGCATGCTGACATTTCATGTTAAATCAGTGAAGTAAATCAGTTAATATTGTTATTTTCATTACTGTTAATATCATCATCATCACCATCATCATTATCATCATCATCATCACCACCACCATCATCTTCATCATCACCATCATCATTATCATCATTATCATCATCACCATCATCATCACCATCATCATTATCATCATCATCATCATCACCTCCACCATCATCTTCATCATCACCATCATCATTACCACCACCATCACCACAGTCATCACCATCATCATAATCATAATCATCATCATCATATTCACTTGTTTCATGTATTTGTAGGTTCTGGAGAGAGGCCCGCAGGTTTATCAGCAGACTGTTCTTAGTATCATATGTGCTCTCATGCGGCTGGTAGACTTCGCTTCGTCTGCAACCATGAGACAGTTCCACAACAGTGCACTGAAGATCATCTCCAAGTACATCAAGGTAACTGAGAATAGGATGTGATGGGATCATAATGCAAATATAAAAGCAAGCCTATACAATACTGCGTTATGTATTATTATTATTATTATTGTTGTTGTCATTGTCATTGTCATCGTCTTTATTATTATTATTATTATTATTATTATTATTATTATTGTTATTGTTATTGTTTTGTTAATGTAATGTTACTTTCCTATAGGGAACACTGTGGAAGGAGTCCTTGGATATCCTGAAACTCGCCGTGTCTAACTCGTCGCACCTGGACGCTCCCCCACCACGCCCATCAAGCATGGTGTTCTCCATCCACGACAGTTCCTGGTCTCTTGACGCAGTCATGATGAAGAAAGAGCTGCCTGGTCGCACGTTGGACTTCACCTTTGATCTCTCAGCAACGCCCGTCATTGGACGTAGGGCCACCATGGACAACAACAAGACCACGGACAACTGCAATCGGCTAGCTGCCGCCAACTCGATAGACACGTCTATTTCATCTTGGAAGAAACCACACTTGTCACAGGTAGGAAAATGAAGAGTTCCCATGGATCATTAAGAGTCTTACTTTGTTTTGTTTTTTTACTTTTAATGCTCTGAAAAAACCTGGAATGTGCCAGATTCATTTCTTTAAGTCTAGTTTACAATTAAATCTTTTTCACAACTCAGGTATTTGGACCCACTTACAAATTTTCCTGATTACTTTTAAGCCTGTTGTCCCTTATGCGATAAATCATTGATACAGGAAAGCAATTAGCCAATTTCTGTTTCACGCTTCAGTTCCTGTGAACAATAGCTTGCAGTGGAGGCTTGGTGCTCAGTTTTCATAGATTTGCTGTATTTTCTTGTACCAAGCCTCGACTTTAAGTCAGTGTTCGTGGGATGTGAAGCGTAATGTTGCATGCTACTACAGTATTTGATTTTTTCCCACTTTTTTTGTCAAAAATTTAAAGTATAAAAATTGATATTCTTACATTTTCTCGGTAATTAATCTAAATCTGGATCCTAGCTACAGAAGCGTGGCATTGTTCCAGTTTATACTAATTCCAGTTTTCATATCTATGCCCCATGACAGCACCGCACTCGCGAGCGGCTGGTCAACGTACTGACCACCTGTGGCCACACAGTCGGCCTGAAACAAAGCCCTTCAGTGGTGTTCAGTTCATCCAGCGACCTGGCGGTAGAGAAACAAACTGGTCAGCAGTCTCCTTCAGAAGAGGCCTCCATCACGGACGATACGAGTGCTGAAGCCAAGAAAGACGAGCTGGGGACACAACAGGTATAGACGGGGTTTTTCTAATGTTTAGATATATTAATTTCAATTATGATAGATACAATCTGCACTTAACTTACAACATTTTTCTTACATTGTAGCAGTAATACCAGATAGTTAGGAACGTTGTCACACTTGATTAATTCCGTGCTAAATTGTCTTTTTATTTAACTAAACTGAAAAGGGGGAATCGAAAAAGGAAAGCACTTGAAGAAACGTGGGGGGAAAGGAAGATGCAGTAGCCATGATATCAGGATTCGCACTGCTCATAGAATTCCTTGAAAGTCGTGGAATTTCAACATTTCGAAATCCAGGCCTGGAAAACTGGAAAATCAAAATTGGCTGTGGAAAGTCATGGAAAAACTGAACGAAGTAGAATAACATTGTTAATTCCTCTCCCTCTCCCTCTCCCCCTCCCTCTCCCTCTCTCTTTTCTCTTTGGTTCTTGATGACGTTCTGATCTGTGTTAGTAGCTGCTTTGCCCGGGGGGTGGGGAATGGCTTTCCGGGGTTGGGAGAGATTCTTGACAAGCAAAAATGTCACTGGTATTAGCAGCCACTTGATACATGTTTCCTGTCACCAACAGCTGGACGTGTTTCGTGATTTTGACTTCTTGGACGACGAGTTAGAGATGAGTGAAGAGCTGGGTGGGTTTGGTTGGACGGGAGACGTGCGGCGACAGTCATACGAGAGCCTGGACGTGCGGGCCATCACCACAGGGACCCTCAGGAACATGGATTCCTTCTCCGGCAGTGACCAGGATCTCACACCTCACGAGTCATCAGATGACGAGCTAGACGAGGTAAAGAAATGAAACGAGAATTATGTCAGTGAATGGCAATGTCATTACAGATCTGTCAACGTCACTTGAGAGTAAACTACAAAGGAATGAATCAAAACGCGTGTATTACATAGACAATAATTACGATAACTATATGTCAATCTTTGGTCACGTGTTTTCTCATTGGCATAAATGTAAACTTTGTCAGACGGACAAACAAAGACTAACTCTGGATAAATCTTGTAAAGATTTTCTGTCTGTCAAGTTTAATGTCTTTGGACAAAACGAACACGGGGAAATCTGGATCTGTAGTTTACTAGAATGTTAAGCAAATGTATGGGGTTCTTCTAATACAGGTTTGTCGGTTTGACTTTCAAATTTTATCGTAAAACGTGTCCTGATAGCTATTCTTTATTTGTTCTTTTTCGATTTGTTCGTCAAGAGAAGTTTTAGGATTCTCAGTGTCAAAATATAAACAAGTAACATCAGAAAAGTTCGGCCTATCGTTTTAACACAGTACGGGTTACCTACTTTCGCCTAAGAAGCAGCAGTTTCCTGTTAGGAAACACATCACAACTGTACTAATGTACGACAGACTGCGTAACATCAAACTATTCTTTCACGCTAAATCTGCGGTATTATCTTGTGTGACTATTTAGGTAGACGTTTATCCAGGATTACTTTCATTTTTGGAATGGCAAAGAAACGATTTGGCGCAGTTTCTAATAACTTAGCGGACAAGAAAATTCTTTGCAGTCGGTTCCAATATCCCTAAAGCTACAATCGATATGTCTTCTTTTAAAAATTCCTAGTATAATTATCATAAAGTCAAACTTCTGAAAATATTCAGCCGTGAGACAGCCGCCAGCAATTAGCTGAAGCTTGATTTGCTTTTTCTATATTAGCTAAGCCGCTGCCTGAATGCTCGCTCAGTCACCATGAAAACACCAGGCAGCCGAGTGAAAGTGGTTTCCGAGGCTGAAGCGGAGACGGAGGTGTGTCCCGAGAGGGAGGGGGCGTTGGATACGGAATCAAGCAGCACCCAGCAGAAACCCAGCGGAGAGATCACGCCAGCTCGTGTCTCCACCAGTGATGAGGATAAATCACTTGAGAGGGGGAAAACTTCACGGTCACCCTCAGTCTCTAGGTTAGTCAATAATGATAATGATAATGATATTGATATTGATAATGATAATGATAATGATAATGATAATGATAGTGATAGTGATAGTGATAGGGATAGTGATAGTGATAGTGATAGTGATAATGATATTAAATAATAGTAATAACAATAGTAGTAGCAGTAATAGCAATATTAATAATAATAATGTTATCATCAATAATAATAAAGATTTACTTTTCCTTTCTAATATAAAATTTCATAAAAGCTTGTTCAACTGATTTGCTACTATACAAAATAACCTCTACAGCACAAATATCGCAGGATATTTGTACTCGTTCCAGGCCTAAATATGGGGTTTTTGTACTCCACGGACTGAAGTTGGATAATAAACGTTCTTGTTGCGAAGACACACTTGTGACCAGATTATTATACAAACATACATATATTTCAGGTGTTCCCCAGGGGGCTTTTCAACTGAGCCTGATAGACCATAATACCGGTCCCGATTACTGTACTTTTCAAGTGGGTTCTTTTGAGTCCTACGATAGAACGTCGAGAGCTTAACGTCCCCGTCCACGGACGGTATGGCGAAAAGTTTAGTGATTTCTTTATTTCATTCCAATTTACAGCTCGGAGCTCCACGCAGAGTCCTCTCATTCTGATTTGGATTTTACCTACAACATCTTCTCTGGCACTGAACATGTCCTTACAACTTCCGGCGATGATATCGAAAACCTGTGGAGCGACCACGTGATCTCAGTTGTCAAGGATACCACTGGAATAACTGCTGTCAATACATACCCAATATTCGCCGCTTTGTACAAGGTGACGAGCAGAAAATTCTATAGTTTAACTCGAGAGTGCTGTAATTATCTGGAAGAAAAACTAAGAGATGTGTCTACACACTTCTCTAATACTCTGGAATTCCTAGTGGCCCGTGGAGATTGCCCATACGTCTGTATTGACACGGAGACTCTCAGCAAGACACACATGTTGGACAAACAGAAGTTTGTTGTGCTTGAGCTTCAAGAACACTATCATAACTATAACGAAAAGCGACAGAAAGCAATCGAGTGCCTGGATGGGATTAAAATGGCGCTGAAAAGGTCGTCGGTTGGTTCACACCAGGACGATCCAGCACCTCGACACATCGAAAGCATGACGCATGAACAGCGGCAGGTGCGATTGAGTTGGTGTTTGTACCGCCTGCATTTCCAGTTCATTCTCTTTTGTGGATCGTACGCAAAGTTGTTGGAGATGCTCTCGGATGCTGTGCAGGGGGCAAAAACAAAGGTTAGTGAGATAACAGTTCCTCTTCTCATATCCATTGCGATAAGTATCCAGGAATTCCATCCGTATGCAAGTATAGTGAATGATAGTAAATGGAGGGTAATTATGGTTAAGTGATGGATGATTTTATATGACCTGTAACGAGAGAAAGGAAGTTAAAATGGGATGCTAGCCTTTGCTGCAGGTAACTCAAGTAACCCTATAGCCTGCAGGGATTGCTAGTAACTTGGAAGTATACCGGGTCCATTTGCGGCGTACGTTAGTATTTAACGTGAGGCCCGGTTGTTCGAAGGTGGATTATCGCTAACCCAGGGTTAAAATGTTAGCCCATGATTGGGTTTCCTTTCTTCTAAACTGATTTGGGCTGACATTTGGGGTTTATGTAACTAGGCGTCCTTGGAGTATTTGAACAACACTGTATAAAGACCGGACTTCCTGTTCCCAGATAAAGAAAAATCATCTAAAATTTTACCAAACCCCGGGTTAGATATAACCCACTTTCGAACAACCGTGCCCTGGAAATCTCATATAGCAACGTCAGAGGCAACAGGGAGCTTGATGTAATAGTGAAATAGTGCAGTTGGCTCGTGAAGTTCCAAGTCTTACCTTGGAAATAATCCTGTATTTGTTTTCTGAAAGGCTTTTTTCTTCTCGCTTTACAGGTGCAGGACCTCACCCCCCAGGTTAGTCAGGTCAGGAAGGAGATCAACACGGCGCTCGATCACCTCGCCTTTGAGGAGACTTCGTTCATGGAGAGCGCAGAGCCAGAATCGATGGAACAAACCGTGCAGAAGGTTGTAGACAGTCTGGACGCCAAGAAGTACGAGAAGGCCGTTCAGCTGCTTCGTGTGTGCCGCGAGAAACTCAGGGGAGAGGTGTTCGGCAGCTCGGACGAAGACAACGTTGAAGCGCTAACTGCGTTATACTGTAAATACACGGCCGATAAGAGCCAGGGGGGCGTGGCCATGTCCATCCCAGTGCAGTATTTCACTAGCATGTGTTCGGATTTAAGAGAAGTCAACCTTTCTGTGCTTGTCGCACTGCAGGAGTTGAGAGCGTGACTGGAGCACTTTGAGGCGTGACGGTGATTACAGGATTTTGGAGCGTGACTGCAGCATCGAGAGCGCGACTATAGTAATCGAGAGCGTGATTATAGTAATCGAGAGCGTGATTGGAGGACTTTCGGGCGTGACCACAGAATTAGAGAGGGTGACTGCAAGATGCAGGACTTTGGGGCGGGGCTGCAGCATTGAGAGCGTGACAGTAGTAATCGAGAGCGTGGCTGGAGGACTTTGAGCGTGACTGCAGGATTGAGGCGTGACTACAGGATTAGAGAGCGTGACTGCAAGATTTGGGAGCGTAAATGCAGGACTTTGAAGCCTAACTGCACCACTTTGAAGCGTGACTGCATGGCTTTAAAGCGTGAGTGCAGGGCTTTAAAGCGTGAGTGCAGGGCTTTAAAGCTTGACAACGGAGTGATTCCCCTAAGATAAGCAAATATTTTTTGCTTCCTCTTCGTTTTGAGCTTGATTGCTTTCCATGCTGCACAAAAATATCAAGTTCCGACCCATATACTCAAACGGTTATTTTTTGTGTGATTGCTGTCATCTTGAATCGTATTGTAATTCGTCTACCACTCTTTATACCTACTTTATACCTAGTAAGGAATTTATCTTGCCTATTGTGTATTTCACCTATTTTTTTGCTGAATGTGCAAAGATGATATGTTTATTGTGATACTGTTGCATCTGGAAAATTAATCTTGCAGACAACCTTACTGCAATTGTTGCAAATAACAGAAATGGCAAAGACATTTTTCACAAGATGATACTAGATTACTTAGCTGTTTGGTGATGGACAATGTTTTCAACTTGTAGATAACGGTGGTACTATTTTATTTGAAATTCGTGTAGAATTTCACACATTAAATTATTGAGCTGGCGTTCACCAAGGGCCAATTGCATGAAAACTGTGTACGTCGTACGTTCGTGTTTATGTCGGAGATTGTTGCTAGAATTTCCCGATGTTTAACGCCTGATGCTGGATTAATGTCCGACGTATAGCTTTTATGCAGTTGACCCCCCAGGATACTGGACTCATCGATGACTGTTAAGCGCTGCGAGTGTCAATAAAAGTGTGGCGGAAATGAGAATGTGATCCTGCTTTTGTGTGTGACAAAGGGGGGATTTGCTAAATTCACACGACTTTAGGTTCAAGATGGCGGACAGACACGGCTCATTAAATATTCCTATGGTCATGTAATGAGGTTGTTTATGGTTATCTATGGTTAGTGAGGATTTAAGGTTGGGGTCAGGTTTACTTCTGTTTCGTAGAAAAGGGGTAGAGTACAATGAAATTTTGGCTGTTGGCAGCGAATTGAGTGGTTGGTGTAGAGGCAGTGCATGGTAACTCCGATGTTCGAGGTC
>JAOEHT020348704.1:0-17906 GCA_025448195.2 Parazoanthus atlanticus | reverse complement strand
AGTGGAGATTTTCGAGATTTTGTGAAGGGTGCTTTCAAATCGTCACTTAGGCCGTTTTTGCACCGACCTCTTCAATTATGTCGGTGTAAAAATGACCTAAGTGATGATAAGGTGACTATTTAAAAATACCAGGGGCATTATTATTTTATAAATTTTTCTTACAGCAACACTGTTTCGTAGGCTAGGACGGGAGGGGGAAGTTTGTAATGACGTGCTTTGACAGTCTAAAGCAAAGTCATTTGGTAATGTTTGGGAGGAACTTGATTTGGATTACAAGAAAAAGTATTTGCCACATCATACGAGTCCAGTGGCCACTGTAGCATTGCATTAAAGTGGACAATTTTGTGAAGGGTGATTGAAATCGTCACTTGTATACCTTTTTTGCACCAAGCTCTTCAATTTTCCATTTGCACAAATCAAACAGTTCCAAGTTGGCTGTAATCATATTGTATATACCGTAGGTACCTAGTCAAAACATACCTTTTCAAACATTTTGTGTTTTAAACCGTAAGGAATTTAGTGATGACAGTGCTGATTACACCATTTTGCATTTTGGGGGGAATGGGATGTAGCAAAGTTTTGCAGCAGCAAAATTAGTAGTATTGAACATTGAACAGCAGGATTTGAAAGTTTATTAGCACCTGTTGTTTTGGTTTGGAAACAGCAATATTTTCTATATAAGGCATGATAGATAGTTGCTAGCTGATTAAAATAAACAAATTTAGAAATAATTGAAGTGGTTTTTATTGTTTTTGTCCGGATTCAGTTGATCATAGTTAATAGAGCGAAATGGTTATGAAACTTGGCCAGTTTCTTTGTTATAGGTTTTTGTTCTCTATCTCTTTTGTTCGTTGGCCTTGACGGTGCACAAAACACAAAAGGTATTGAAATGCATATGAAGAACAAACCAGTAAAAATATTTGGGTTCACACATTGAACAAAGCAATGTGCACTGTCATGGTTCGTTCAACCCAAGACAAAGCAGCTTTGTACACTGCTTTTGAAGTTTGTTGAGCTTCACAACCAGTTTCTTCTGTAGATCAACTATGAGTTGATTTAAGAAATTGTTTTTTCAGAAGAGTTTAGTTTTTATAACAGGACAGTTATATACAAATATAAAATGAATTGCTAAATGTTGGGACCAGGTTCAAATATCATTTATGTTACACTGTCAACTCAACACCACTTAAAGTGGAATTCTTTGAACTATATTGTTTTATTCTGAATATTAACACCCCAACATCAAAACCTGACCATGGGAACCCCCAGTTAGATACCATAATCTAATCCAATTCAGTTTACCGTAATAACTTGTCTTCAAGGAGTTAAGGAGTCCTTATTCGAGATATCTTCTCCATTTTTTCGTGTTGCTGTTATAGTACCTTTCTAAATTTTCCAAAGGGAGAGACTACTAATAGCAAAGAAAAATAACGGTCTTCAGAGACAGGATAACTATGTAATAAGAAGATACTAAATTGAATCATTCCAACTACCAGCTAGATGTACATGTTACATACTAGTAAAAATACAACTCGGTGGAGTCAAGATTGGAGCACAATCGAGTTTTATTAGCGTAATAATTTTACTTCTGTCATTAGTTCAATAATATGTGTAACAATTTTTCTTGAAAAAGTTCTCTTGGTACATGCAATATTTCAACAGTCCACTTAGTCTATTTCAAACTGTCGCTCTTAAGGTGGCTTTGGTTGCAAGCACTAAAAATTTAAGAATATATCCATGTACAATACAGAGACATGACCATAAAACAACCTTTAATAATTAAAACTTTCATGTGACGAGCCAAACTTGCAACTATTCCATAGTAAGACATTTCTGTTGTTTAAAATAAAAACAACTCTAGCTTCATTTTGTTTTAAAAGTGCTTCCATATTCACTACATTGCAATTTAATGCGATCATTGTAGGATAACTAACAAGAAAATGATGTTTTCCCTGATATAAATGTTTACATGGCATATAGTGAACTGTAAATTGGTTCAATGATTATAATTATTGCTTATAATGGGCCATTCCACTGTTATATTAAGTAACTCATCTACTGAAACTACGGAAGGCAACATAAATTATTGCTTAATTTGAAAACATTAAGTATTGATACAGAATACTTGCTACCTGCAGTTCATGTTCATGTAGTTTTAAGCATTCAAGGTATTTTCAAATTCCCTCCACAACATAGTTAACATCAGGTAATTCTGCAAAAATGTTGTACTTTATGCATAAACAGCTCGAGTTTTGTGGTTTTTACAGACTACACTTATTGTACAGAATGGGCCAATTATATTGTACCACTGCAGTCGAACCAACAAGACCCTTCTCAGAACTCCTTAACAGATGAGCACCAGCCTTATGAGCCACTAGGCTTGGGAAGGGATTTTGCTTTTTTCTAGAATATGAAATCACAGTTGAACACCATGCACAGGGTTCAATGTTTATCAGGTTTCCACATTCAACCATTTTTCTTAGTGATACCAAATAACTTGAACTACTCTCAATTTTTCCAGCATAGTAACTAAGTTCAAGATAGGAAATAGTCTCTTAATGAATCTAGAATCTATACTGTACAGTTTTATTAATTTCTATGACCAAATAAAAATGTCAGAAGACACAAAAGAAGAAGTTGTACTTGTCCAGGACCTGTACGAATCGTGCATGTAAGGATATGATAAAATACAAAATAACATTAAAGAGCCAAATTGAATATCTTTATTTGATCAAAAGTCAATGAGCATGCATTTGTCAAATTGGAGAAGTTTCAAAGTTGTTATTTTTCAGAACTAATTTGAACCAAACAGAATGAATAGCTAGAAAAGGTATAATATATCTCAAGTTGGAGTCAGTGTTGTATAATTTTTGGGAACACAGCAGAGACTGTTTCTGTTGGATGGTGATAGGAGATCAATCGAGCAAGTGTTAAACAGAACAGTGCCATGTTTCACTTTTTTACTAGCTTGCTTATTTACATAATCTTGTAAAACACTACTTTAAGGTTGGAGATCGCATGTTGCACAGTACCAGTTGGTGTTCTTTGCTGGTACTTCTTTCAGCGATGTGCACAAACTGCAAAAGAAGGAGCCTGGGTTACTTGCATGGCAATTTGCTTCAGATTGTACACTAGGTTGGGCTGAGAGATCATTGTTATTTGAATATATCAATAGATTTCAATTAACTAATTTTACGTTGTATATTTTTAATTTAATGGTGTAGATACGTCTGAGCACTGCAGTAGTGGGTGACTACAGAAGCCAGTGGACATACTGTGGAGCTAGCTACCCAAAAATATAATACAATTATTTTATATTGTAAACCTGTAGCAATTTCATTGAGAAATTAATTAATTTGTTATTTGCAAACTATCGCAACATTGCACAGTTACAAAATATAGAATATGCTTACATGTGAAACCACTGGTTGCATTGATCACAGCAGATCATGGTGCTACGTTTGTTCTTTCTGCATGGGCATTTGTCCAGGTCCACAGTTTTCTTCGGAAACTTTGACTGGGAGGGAACATTTCCTACAATTTTAAAATTAAAATATAGCATAAATTATATAACATAAATGCTGTTAGACAAATAAAGGATGCAGAGGACAAACTAACCTGTCACATGTATAATTATTATAATTGTAAGAACCCTACATTATACTATACTGTATAGCTGAGTGTACACTTTATACTACTGTAGATAGGCCACACTTTTTTTGCAGGATTTTCTTATAAAAGTTGTGGGTGCAGCCCATACATGGGTACAAGTGTTCACAAAATATTAATACTTGTGTGCATAAATTTCCACAGTAAGAAAAAATTTATTTAGATTTGATAAGCCAATTTGAGAAAAAGACTAGTTGCCCTGCAGTTTACCTTCTACAATTCCAATTGCTCCTTCTGTGAATTCCAACCTCTTTCTTGTCGCTCCCATTATGGATGACATTTGTGGTGTTCTTCCTTCTGATTGAAAGTAAAATATAATTATATTTATTTTATGTTTTTGTTAATATATATTTTATATTATGGGGACAGAACAGCAGAGACGGTTTTTTTGTTGATGGTGACAGGAGATCAAGTGTTCAGCAAAACAGTGCCATGTTCCACTTTTTTTACTAGACTGCTTATTTACTATCATTACAACATAACTTGGATTGGGGTTAACAATTAAAGCTTTAATTGTTAACCCCACTGTGTTGCATATGGTGAAAAAAAGCTACAACATTTCTGTAACTATCAGACTGAAATATGATACTTGTAAACAATAAATTGTTCAATCATGATACATTGGGAAATGGTCTAGTGCCAAGCTCTGAGGTGTTGTAGATATCAAGATAGTATTGGTGAGGTTTATCATTAATTTAAAACATATTTTAAAAAAAATAACTGGAATATTTCTCATATCTGGGCAGGGCCTTGTAATCTGCATTATTATGTTCTTCTTGCTAGGGGTGGTCTCACAACTGAGTAAGGCCACTTAGGTTGGTTTATATACATGAATTTTATGGTTTTTGAGTTGACAATCAAAATTAATTCCATTTAATCCATGCTAAACTGACCTTCCATATCATGATCAAAATCATTTGATCTGTCATCCGGCAGGGAATCATCATCATCACTTTGTGAGTTACTAGGGCTTCTCAGAAAACTTGGAGTGGCACCGGCTCGAACACCCTTCATAATTGTAAGAAAATCAATGTTAACCCTTAAGAGGTTCAAACTTGATTGCTGTCATGGAAAGCAATTAGGTTGGCCAAAACTGCTTGTTGTATGCCAAAAGGCCAGCTTTTATCTTTAATCATTTTGGAAAATTAAATAGCCCTCCCACTTCCCAAATAATGGTGTTTGGAAGTCATCTTAATGATCATTTCATTTGGATAACTGAAACATTTCAAACAATAAAGTTGGAAGGTATACCGTAATTCTCAGATCGGTTGACATGATACAATATATTCTTATAAGCTTATTTATTAAGCAGTTGTACTTGATTATAATATTAACCTTTAGCTAGATTCCAAAATATGTGAATTTCCTAGTACTTTCTTTATTAGTTTTTCATATTAATCATTACCAAGGGCGGATTTAGGACCCTTTTTGCCAAGAATTTTACAAAAGATTTAAAAGAAAATCACTGAAATTATCTTCCAAATGCTGTTTTCCAGCCCCCTCTTTCCAGAATTAGGGTCCCGGCCCTCCCTTTCTAAAATTTCTGGATCCGCCCCTGTACTATACTGTACTGTATTCAACTAAACTATACTGGACTAGGCTAGACTATACTACACTAAACTACACTATACTGTACTATACTATTTCCTACACTACTCTACTCTTCTATACTATATTACCATACAATACCTGATACCATATCATATTAAACTGTACTATAGTACACTACACCTCACTACAGTACACTATACTAAACTTTACTATGCTATACTATACCCTACTACACTACACCTCACTACAGTACACTATACTAAACTACACTATGCTATACTATACCCTACTACACTACACCTTTCATATATAAGAACCTTTTCAAAAATTCCAAAATTTAAGTACACGATAAGAACACACCTCAGACTGAGCTTAATTATAAGAAAAGAGCGTTTATTTCAACAAATTTTAAAAATGGAACGGAGAACCGCTACTAAAAATATCGTGGGAGAGCAGGGTAATTTCATATTTAATTTTGGTAAACAAGCATTAACAATGCATTTTGGGTACATATATAAACTGAGAGGTTGGGAACAGCCTTTGAATGTATTTATACAGACACAATTCCAAGAAATATTAAGAACACCTTTAAGAACATGCATTACACTATGTTTAATATACCAGGATTTCTATTCATAAATGCGTCGAATGGCCAAACAAGTTCGTTCCTCGCGTTGTTACTTGTCAGTGCTCCTGACCCATACAGATGCTTGTCAAGATAATATATTTGGCCCTACACTGATTCAAGCTACGTTTGCCATTAAATTTGTTCGTGGTTTGCTTTGACCATTGTGACACACCGGCTATTTATGGAACTTAACGTAATCATGTGATTTAAGTTCACTAATCAGATGCCAAGTTAAAGCAGGAAAACACAGACAATGGCATCTTAAAGTATGTTAATCCTGATGAAGGTCAACAATTAATTAATTAGTTTACACTTTTGTCACAATGTGTGCAGCAGTTACTCCTCGTGCTTTGCGATCTGAGTACTGCTCTTTTCACACAGGTCAACCTTTTTGAAATAGTGTCACAGAAGAACAGCGGAAAGAGAAAATGAAATGAAAATCTTTCTCCAGTTTTATTTTTGTTTTATGTCATATGCTTGCATGATTTTGTGCCAACTGGCGGTTTTTGTAATTTTTTTATCGCTTAGTCGTCATGTGGAGGCCTGTCTGATGATCGTTGAGTGACGTTCGTGGCACTTACCTTCAGATAATTATTGTTCTTCTACTTTTGAATTTGTAAATAGTTAACTAGTAAATAAAGCAGCTAGAACTTTTTTCTTCGCGCGTCCCCACCATGATTGACCATTATGTGATTGCCTATATGAAGTAGTAATCTTGCATTTGGACTGTCGAGTCATTTACAACATGGCGGACTTGCTGTTTCACATAATTGCATAACATTGTAGGTTGATAAAACCTAAAAGGAACTCGACTGTATATTTCAGTGGAACTTTAAGCAATAGGTAAGTCCTTAGAAAATAATTTCTATGCAATCAAGATGCTTATCGCCGTACTGAAATACAATTTACATCTCGGTTCTGTCGTGTTCGCCAGATCAACGGACAACAATCATTCAGCCAAAAAAATGTTTTGAAGGATTTACTTTTCTCGGGTTTGACACGTCTTGGTAGAGTAGCCCTGATCGTGTTTTCGTTTACATCTGGTGTGGATGTTTCCAGAGCTCTCAAGTCTCACGCATTTCGATGTACTCACGCTCTCACACCGACACGAGCATTTCTCACGCATTGGCACTCTTCTGGTAGGTAACTCTACTTTTAAGCTTTCAGAAGTGTCTTCATAGAAGGCCTAAATGTGCATCTTTTAAGAAATTGGTGCATTTCCAGCGATTTGAGAAGTGCGAGTTTCAAAAATTTTCCGGGCGAGCCGCATGCCCTCCTGACCCCCCTAGAATTTGATAATAAAATCGATCATACCTTCAAATACCGTTAAAATATATATATCGTTAACGAGATACTAAAATAGTAAACGGTCGTTCTTGCCTCATCGACATAGTTTATACTACTGAAATATATAAACAGATGAAGTTTTCAATGAATGCAGTTCATCAATGATAATTCTAACATATATCGATATTTTTTGTTCAATATATAGTTTTGTTTACTCTTGGTCCAAGCTTTCGCTTCGGATTTTGTCCAATAGAAAAACGAAATGACCACCAATTGCAACCGGCGTTGAAAGCCATTACCAGAAGTGAAGCCAAACAAAGTTTATCGATAGCAAAAGTAATCAACAATTTTATCGTAAAGGAAAACTAGGAATAACTACTACAAAAAAAGCAGTAACTCGACGTGAAAGAGCATAATATTGCTAATATTTACAAAACTGCTCACGTCATGAAATTGAGCACCAGTCGGTTTGCACACTTGTATAAGGGTTACGTGCATCGCTACAAATATTTTTAATGAATGCTCCACTGAATCTCGTCTATTGGTAGTATATTGTTCTTTCAATGCATTTTTGAATTCCAATAATTGTTCTGAAAACGCACTGGAAATTCAAGCATTGTAGTCATTGTATATATTAAAAATATCGAGGAGCAGTTTCAGTGACTGATGAAATATTTCAATTAAAAAGGACATCTGAATTACACCTTTCGTGACTCGCTGCGACTAGTTCCTTTCCGTGAGGCATACGTGATTTGAAAAAGTAATTATTACACGCACTTGTCCTTATGGGATTCTTTTCAAATCTTTAATTCCTCACCTCGGGGCTTGCGTGTGCCAACTGTAACTAGTAACTAGTGATTTACCAAGTAGCTGAAGGGCCATGTTTCCATCATGTTTCCCTCTTAAGCAAACTCGTGGAGAGAGTTCTTCGTCTTCAAATAAAAATTGAGAAATCCATGGTAGAAAACTTCAGATATAGAGCTTGTCCATGTGTATTGTATTCACGAAACACATCTTGGCTTAATGTGACATTTTTACTTTAAACTCGACTTTTAGTAACATACCTTTACTTATATTGTAAATTAAGGATAATTGGCTGATTTCAGTTCTATGAAATATTTTCAAACATTGTCAATATTTGGATACCTGCATATCTCGCTGACTCAGTGTTGATGTCAAGGAGTAATCAAAGTTATTATATGTTATGACAATCTACATTCTGCTAGCTTAATTCCTGCATGTTAATGTAAAAGAGAGAGAAATATGCATTTACCTTTCAGAATCTTCCGAACGTAATCAAAACTTAATTCGGCAGGCAACTGGCATATCGGCCGTGTTTTATAGGATCTCGTCACCTGGCTGGAAAAGGCACCGCGCTTTTAATACACACAGTTTTTCTCTTAACCGCGCGATTTGTCTTTAAATTATTCACATGCCATCAACATCGAATCTTGCTACTGTAAATTATCGAAGGCAAAGATTTATTAAACCCTTCACTACCCTTTTCAATCTCCACGGTTCAGCCGTGAGTATTTTTACCATTACTCACCCTGAGGCTGTTTTCCATTCAATATATAATAAACAATACACACTTTATTCGCATTTCACTTTTGAAAAGATGTTTACATTTATTGTTTCTTATATATTTCTAAACCGCTTATACTTTTGTTTCTCATATATTTCTATACTTTGACTGAAAATATTTACGGTAGTTTTAATCACACAGCCTTGATAAAAACAACAACAACACATTTTTCAATAATATTGTTGCTTTACAATAAAAAGCGCATTTCCGTAATGTATTTATATACAAAGAATCCCAAATATCTGGCAATTTCAACGTTTGGTTTTTTCTAGGAGGTTCTTTCAAAGTCGTTAACACATAAACACCATATTACGATTCTAAAACATGACTGGTAAGAAAACGGATGCCAGACAAATATATAGTTCTTAAAAAAGCTTAGTGATATTTGAATTTATAATTAAATACAAATTGTTTCAACCGACGATATTGAAACGGCTCGTAACTCCAACTGTTCAGCTGGAAACCCCGCTTTTTCTTGTTTTTAAACTATAAGTCGATTGTTTGTTTTAACTAATTTATCATAAACTAGGGTCTTGTTCCTCGATCTCGTCAAATTAATTGCCTATTTAGCTATAAGACCTACAGAGACTGTCAAAGTAGGTGGGAAGATGAAAAACACGAAAGGTGCGTGTGAGAAGCACGAAGCGAAGAGTAGTGCTCTCCAAGCT
This sequence comes from Parazoanthus atlanticus, assembly GCA_025448195.2. Lineage (NCBI taxonomy): Eukaryota > Metazoa > Cnidaria > Anthozoa > Zoantharia > Parazoanthidae > Parazoanthus > Parazoanthus atlanticus. The sequence continues at coordinate 8,518 of JAOEHT020348704.1, read as the reverse complement.
TGTCGAGTGCATGTCTGTCTTTCCATCTTCCCAAGCACTTCCCATGTTAAATGTAAGCATGAGCATGGGTTCTCTGTTTCTTTTTAAAAACGTCAACTATCAGTACTAGAACTATTCGATTATGTTGAAAAACCTGACAGAAATGGTCGCTGAACTGCGTTTCAGTTACGTTCGGTCAGTGTTCTTTTCCGATCTGATATTGATAAAGTTCGTCAAAGATGAACAACGGTGTATCAACACCATTTTATAACGGGCTTGAATCTTTTTCAAAGGTAATTATAAAGTTATTAGTTGCAATCTTGATGTTATCAACGGTTAATTCTTTTGGCATTGCATGGATCGGCTTCGGCTGCTAGTGATATTAGTATAAATACCTCATGCATGCTAAAATGACTTCAACACTCTAATTTAGCACCAAATTAGCTTAAAAATTCTTACATATTTTCCTAATACAGTAACTTGACCCCCGGTAACAACTGCGGACTTTTTATCAAGTTAACATTCTCACGGAAGTATATTGTGGCCTAGTCGCCCAACCGACTCAGGTTCTTTCATCAATCAAATAAACTGTCTCAGCACAGGGCCAGTTACAAAAATGTTTAGCCCGGTACTGATGTCTGCAACTTAAACAATATGGAGAAAAGGCTTATTTGAGAAAGCTATAGTCCGTAAAATTATATCAAAGTTCTGATTTTTGCGGAACTTAAAGGGTAATCCGAATATGACTCCGACTACAAGTTGTTTTAGCTGCGGACTTCAACAAATCGTGTCTTGTCTTTAATAATTCACTTACGAAGCTACGTTTTACTTTCTATTAATACTTTTTGTAAGAGTTTTCCCTGAACTTATATTTAGTTAGCAAACAATCGCGACAAAAATGGTTGCCGGTCAGAAACTACTAAAGATTAAGATCTTTGCTTCAAGCGCTCGTGCACGGTCGGCAATTGATTGAAGAAACTGCCGAATGTCGGCTAACTTCATTTTAATCTTCATTAATTGCGTCATATCTTATTCAGACACCAGGACGCGACGCTACACTCGTACTTTTTCGAAACCGGACTTATTTCTTTTCTTTTAGTTCCGCAAAATGAAATATTTCTTGTAACGGAAAACGAAATAAACCGGTAAAAATTCTCTGTATCTGTTTTTATTTTCTTGTTTTAGTTTACGATTTTCAACGTTTCAAAGTATTTGTTTAAAGTGAGTTCTTTAGCTCCTTCTGAAGTGTACCACGTAACATATATTGCAGCAGCAATTCCTTCGTTCACGTATCTTTCTTTTAAACACAAAACGTGCTATCTGCATGTCTGTTATCGGATTTCCTACCATGATCCACCCTGGGTGTTCACTCATTGTCTAGCGTTCCTTGGGGGCGGTATGTTGGTTTCGCCCAGTTTGTCAAGAGTTTGGAGTTCCGAGGGATTCATTCAAGAACAGTATTGTTTGAAGTCCCTTTCCTCTTTGTCTATCACAACAAGTCGCGTTTTTACGACAACGAGTTTCTGCTTGAAATGTTCGAATCTTTGTGAGTTCAACATAATATCATAGCGTACGAAAATGTTGCTGATGGGGCGATCATTTGTCATGATTAAAATGTGGAAAGGATTAAAACTGATATATGCTAAAGACAACACTAATGGAATGTTGGTAAAAGCGTGAAAGTCCTTTTTTTTAATGCCCAAGTTTTTGATCCCTATCTCTGGATCTTCATCGGGAGACAAGAATTAAAATTACCAAAATCGTATTGATTTATTACTGCCTCTTGCTGCTCTCTAAAGATCGAAGGGGCATTTTTAAAGAACTTTTACGCTATTACCAACATCTTATTAGAATAGTTTTTAGCATAGATCAGTTTTATCCTTTAAGTTTTTTAATCATAGCGTACCTTTGATTCAAGCGCAACGTTTTTCAGTCACGAGTTAACCATTTCTGGTAAACCGAATCACCCAATTCCTCATAGCTACCAGACTCGGATTATGTTTTAAGAACCTTCTACGTTCATCTGCACTTCCTTTTAATTCAAACAACCTTTTAGTATCCACAGAAGCGGCATTTGACCATCCTATGTTGTCTCCACGCTTGTTTCTACATCCATCCTCAAAATCCTCTTGTAGGCCGATCGGAATGAGGGATTCATCACGCCGTAGATAAAGGGGTTGATGGTGGCAGAGATATTGCCTAGCAACAGATAGACCACATACACCTCCCGAGGGGATGCAGCTCTTCCTAATCCCAAATCAACGAAGTCGATTATTATGATCGGCGACCAACAAACGAGGAATCCAACGATAGTTACAAAAAGTGTATTGGTCACTCTAATGTCCTTCTTGGTAAACTTGTCTGGTTTGGAGTGGATGCTGATTGTCCTAATGATATTCGGTAAAGAGAGGTTGTTGCTTTTTGGAGACTGAACATCATTTTGCTCAGAATCAGAAGTCGGGCTTTGGGGAGCTGTAGGACTGCTAGGACTGGTAGGACCATTAGCATTAGCATTAGCACTAGCATTACCATTACCATTAACATGAAGATATTTCGTGGCTTTGTTGTGTGCACGAATAGTTTGGAACACCTTGAAGTAACAGTAGATAATAACTACCAGAGGTAGGCCAACATACAAGTAGACCAGGAGAGTTTGAAAGGAGGGTTTGTTTTCTTGAAAGCAGAACATTTTCCCAGGGTGAAACTCGTATTTTGTCCCAGAAATAAGGTAGATGGTGGGCTCGGTGCACGCTAGAAGCCACACTAGTACAACCATTATCTTGGTTCTCTTCGATGTAAATAACTGCTTGTACCTCGCATTGCGCACGATGCAGAAGTATCGGTTCGCAGCGACCAAAGCCATTGTCTGTAGTGAAACACAAGCCAACATGATCACAAAAAAGCCCTGAAACTGGCAGGCTGCATCGCTATAGAGCCATTTCCCGCGAATCACCACTCCAATCGACTGAGGACCGCACACAAGTGGAAGAAGAATGTCACTCACCGCTAAAGATACCACAAACACGTTTGGTATGGTTCGAAGCTTAGGCGACTGGTACACGACCCAAAGAACCGCTGTATTTCCTACGAACGCCACACATACTACAAGGATATAGAAAAATGTCTCTACTGCAATGATGCCGACTGGCCGTGAAGAAAGGTCTTCCTGTAATTTCAAGTAAGATTCTGCGTTCATGTCTAGCGGCACTGCAGAGTCGTTATTCATTTTTGACGAGTCCCAACCTCACACTTCTCTACTCTCTGTTTCTGAACTCAGAACGAAGTCATGCAGCTATGTTTTGACCAAAGCAGGTTTTGATAGCAGCTGATATTGTGCGGTCAAGACGGGAAAGCTTTTGTTTTCTTTTGAACGTCCGTCTGTACGTAGGTTCATCAGTTCTTAACTACCGTGCTTCGACCAATGAGAAGGTTGCTGTAGATATCACGTGGTTTCGTGAGGTCGTTTCCTGCAATCAGTTTCGTGGGCCACATAACTTGAAGCTTCAGTTTGCGCAAGAAATGTCCCACGCGGGTGGTAATTGCATGTTTGTCATTATTATTTTTGTAAAAAATAATAATTAGTAATTTAGTCTAATCTTGATGGTTTTACGGTTTCGCGTGGTTGATCGGCGTATATTGGTCGAATAGTTTGGGTGAATAGGCTGTTCTAAGTTGAGCTATTGCTAAAGCCTAATATGCTTAACTGATCTTCAAGAACGTGTTGACGACATGCACGCTCGCTTTTTGAGCACCACTTACGAGGCAAATGATGAACCGTCATGCTTGATTATGAAACCACAAAACAAATTTTATTAATATTTAATGGCAGAGTCTTGAAGAGTCACAAAATTTTCTTAGAATACAGAGATTCAGTGGGCTTCGAAACGTTTCTCTAAGAATTTGCAACCAATATTTATCTTTGTCTGCCGTGGTAGTGTCAGCTCACGAATATTCCTAATTCTAGGGCAATTATTCCTTTTTAAATGTGTGGCTGTTTACCATAAATAGGACGCTGAAGAAGTCGCTTCCTTTCAGTTTCCTCCTTCTTGAGAATTTCAAAGAAAGTAACTTGAAATATTTCTCCCAAAATAAACAAGATTACTAAACTTGAAAGGGGACGCTTCAATGAAAGCAAACTGACGGCCGGTCGGTTTTTTGACCCTAACACTTGTTTTGACTTCTACCACAATCAATTCGTGACTTTTGCTACATAAACAAGTTGTTGTACATTTATAGAGCTTCCTGAAAACAAAGCCTTGTGGTTTCATGTTCATATATACAACGTTAGTGGGAGGAGTAACGACGACATCTGAGGCAATCCCTCGGGAGGTTGAATCCAACAAAGATCAACAGTTCATTTAGCGGAAACGGAGTAGAAACTTACATTATGTGCGAAGACAAGACAACATTTTACGAACTGTAAAGACTCAAAGACTACTTCAAGCTACTATCGTTATATTTGTAGGCGCGAGTCAAACTCGAAGGAATTTAGAGAAACTGATATTTCCTATTTTTAGTGTGTATTTAGGGGCTGTCGAAAAATCGATTTATTAACAGTTGACGTCCAATGGTCGTTAAGGGGGGAATGGGGGAGGAGGGTTCGACTGATCTGAACGTTATGCTGTTATGCTGTAGTTTCATGATTGTACGTTCACTGTATATGAAAATGGAAAAAATGAAGTGGATGTTATAGGAGAGAAGGGGGAGGGGAGGGGTACAGTTGGACGTGAAGCGTTAACAAATCGATTTTCCGACAGCCCCTTATAATTGTTTTAACAAGAATACTGGTGACATGCACTGTTCAGTTGTATATTTTCCACATGTAACTGAATGTTTGAAAACACTGATAATGAGCCCGAGAGAAACTTAACCAAGAGACTAATGGAAAATATATGTAGCATAAGTTTCAAATTAGTTAACGTCCATGATATTCCGCCGGACAAACTCGCTCAGTCATTGTGGCACCTTGTATGAGTATTGTTGTTAGCAGTGCAGATTGTGTCCGGCGTCTGATTGCGTAGTAGGGCGTATATTGGCATATACACCCAACATATATACAAACAACCTTTTTGGACAGGAAAACAGTCTTTGAAGCTTGTTAAGGCAGTACAATTCGAGGCCAAGGTAAAGGATGTTTTAGACACTAATATACATACACAAGACCAAACAAAACATTTATCCATATATGGAAACATTAAGATGTTTTCTATAAAACATATTTTTAAAAAGCGTTGGCTCACTCGGCTCTGCGCACATATACGCTCATGCGCATTACTTCTTTTCAACTGTGAGGTCAAGTACGAGTCAATGTCAGTCATTGTAGAGGTATACTTCAAGCTCGCTATTGTGCCCAGACACGTGCGCATTCAAATTGGTTGGCGAACCAAAACTGGGAGGTTTCAATGTAGGAAATTGATTTACACCAGTTAACCCACATAAAGCTGAGGTTCTAAAGTAATAGGCTTGAAAGATATACAAACTCAGCCGTCTTGTCGAATCAGGCGGGGCTTTCGGACCGCAGTTTCTTTATTTTAACCGGAGATAAAGACGCATTCTTGACTGCTGAACAAGAGACAGTTACGAAACCAAAATTTAGAGCTATCGAATAGAGCGGATTGCTCAAAGATAATGAATAAAAGAGTCGAGTAGTATATAATTATATAATTCATTATTATGTACCACTTATCTTTCCTTCCGATATTTCTTCCTCTTTAATTATCAATCTATGTAAATATAAAAATGGTACAAATATAAGTTGTTATTGTTGTTGTTGTTGTTGCCGTTGTTGTTGTTGTTGTTGTTGTTGTTGTTTTAGGAAAGGCACAGCGGAAGAAGGAAAAAAACAGCCAGAGGGTGGACTCGAATCCATACTAACAGGATGCTCATCATACCTTTTAGGGTTTAAAATCCCGGGTTTTTGCCGCCGCTTACTGTAGTTGTTCAAAACAAAATACTTACATTTGCAAAACAACACGTGGGAGTGGTAGGAGTGAGCGAGGAAAGGGTGGGGGTCTTTAACCGGGGTATCTTTAGAATATCCGGAGTCTAGCTGTAGTACACTCGTCAACCGCTCAGACGGTTTTCTAGAAAAACCACACTGCCGGCAGCAAGAATTATTTTTAATCTACCATGAAACATGCCATCTGCAGAGCCAGAAGAGCAAAAACACGCCCAATGGCCAACTCTTCATTTTCAATATATAAATTGAATGTTTTTAAACATAAACACATGGCTTTAATTAGCCTATATTCACTAAGGGCACGTGACTCGCAAGTGGTGCCACGCTTTCTTAATACAAGGTACTTGAATTTGAAACGCTCCTTTACACACATTGTATTCCACAATATGGAAGAAAATGATCAGAGAGCACACAGACCTCGCACACGAATCATAACAACCTTATTCTTCCTAAAGCTAGAACTAAATGTTTAAAGCGATCTTTTATATATCCAGGGGGGAAATTATAGAACAGCCTTGCGGACAGCGCGAAACGGTCTTTCAAACATTGAATTAATCAATCGAATTTACAACTTATTAGATTTTAATTTCTTTTTGTAATTCTATTTCGTAATTTTATACTGTAATTATGATTTCAAGTTTTATATTAGTATTTATACAGTCAGTAATTGATGGAGTTGACAACTTATTAGATTTAGCTCATAGGATTAGCGTTAGGGTTTATACTTGTAACTTATAACTTATATTCGTAATTTTATACTGTAATTCTAACTTAAAATATTGTGTACTTTGTAGTATTCATGCAGGGCCCCTGGCTTAAATAAAGTTATTATTATTATTATTATTATTATTATTATTATTATTATTATTATTATTATTATAAAAACCTGGTTAAAAAGCTCAGTTTTTCGGACGAGTTTAGCAATTTTATGTACAATGAAACTTCTGTGTCTACAAAAAAAGTACGGCACAATAACTTTTTACACAATTATAGTTGTTTATTTTGAAGATAAATTTAGATCCTAATAGTCAGTTTCATACATTTTGAGATTTTAGGATTTTTAATCTTTTAAATTTACATTAATGTTACACGACCAAACAATACAAGCCGCAAGCTTTTCAATACAGTATTGTGTTTAAATATAGGTTAAGTATTGTATTTGTGTTCAGTATTATATTCAAGACTTTGAAGGAGAGATCGATCAGATGGCTTCAGATATAAGAACGTACATTGGAATAAATAAACATGTGTATATACTATTTTAAAAGCAATTAGAGAAACGTAAGTATTTCACATTTCTAGTAACAAAACTTAGCAATTTCAGCTAATCTATATAGAATTAAGTTCTGAACCTGAGTACCTGTAGATGAAAAAGCACATGTTTGACGTTTCTGTTGTTATATTCTGAGTGCCACAACTACAGAAAATACTGGCTTCTGATTGGTTGCTTGACTGTGCAGCTGTGAATCTTTCCTTAATATTGTGCATTTGGATCTTAATAGCACATGTGTTACTTTAGAAATACTAATCGGCATCTCAGGTAACTACATTATTTACTTGAAAAATTAAAACAAGACCAACAATGTTTTAGAAGGGTATGGACAATTTTGGAAAGTCTTCGGCAACGTTCAGAAAGTCTTCAGAAAATGTTCAGAAAAGATTTAGAAATCTTCAGGAATGTCGAAAAGTATTCAGAAATTTTCAGAAAATCTTTAGAAACCTTCAGAAAATCATTGGAAAATCTTCAGAAAGTGTTCAAAAACATTCGCAAAGATATTTGGAGAGTTTTGAAAATTTCAGGAAAATTTACGGAAATCTTCGGAAATGATCAGGAATTTCTTGTAGCTGTGCATGGAATGTTTCGCACCCGTGATATTACACCACTTTCATCAAATACTCGTGGTATTTTTTATTAATATTAATTCTTCTCGAACGGTGGCGTTTCATACATTAACCACTGTTTTTTTGTTGTTCTTTTAATTTATTGATTTTTTCTTCTCCTTTTACAACTTATTTACAAACTGATTGAAACATTTACAAGCACGGGACGCATACGAAAAGAGAGATTAATAAAAAGCACTACAAAACAAAACAACAAAAAACAACAAAAAACAACAACAACAACAAACAAACAAAAAACTAAAAAGAAAAAACTAAATAAAATCAAACGCAAAAATACAAAGAAAACAGAAACAAAACTCGTTTCGGTTGAGAAAGAAAGCTGCAGGTTGAAAACTAGTCTCAAAAAACAATTATATATATATATATTTTGTAACCACTGTTTTGATATCTTTTACTGTTTGTCATTTTTATTATTGTAGCCTGAGTTTTAGACTCTTTCTTTGTTCGGATCGCTGGAGGCCGGAGATGGGGTGTCGCAGTTTTTTGTTAAGCCGGTTTTGATTTTGATTTTTGTATTATCACAATCATTGTCCTGATACGTGTTGCTTACAACTTTTAAAAAATCGAACTCTGATTTGTGTATTAATAACATAGAGGACAAATTACACTGTGAATTCGGACCGCAGTTTTATTTGTAATTGCCCTCCGATTCTCCTCCGATTTGAAATTTCACATGTG
>JAOEHT020347842.1:0-17906 GCA_025448195.2 Parazoanthus atlanticus | reverse complement strand
CGTGTTTTTGATTGTCCCAAGCACAAATTGAATTTCAATTAAAGAGTAGTCCATCCTCAATTTTCGCCATCCTGCAACCATTTTCTTGCTTCACGGCTGTCAGAATATTCTCAAGCAAAGCAAAATTCTGTTGAATTTTCTTCTTGGTGTTTCCACTTTCTCTTTCCTATGTAAATTCCCCAATCAAATAGTAAAACTCGTAAAGTGAAAACAAAACGGAAAACGTTAATTGACGACTAAACAAAACCTTCAACAACGGTTGGTTGAACACGACTGCCGGCTTACGGAAAGGTGGGAAAACCTGATGCGTGACTAGCGATGCGTAACGAACAACTGTACAAAATGACCTCTACTGTACAAATATCGTAGGATATTTGTACTCGTTCCAGGCCTAAATATGAGTTTTTTGTACTCCGCTGACTGAAGTTGGATAATAATAGTAGTTATTAGCAAACTCTTCTGTTAATAATGTACTGCCAGTTCCGCAGTATGATTTAAAGTGACAACATGAGCACACCAGCACAAGTTTTGAATTCTATTTTGATAATTTCTGCATGAATGTGTTGTTCAACAGCTGTGCCTGAACAGTGGTGAGATTATCCAGCTGGCCCCAACAACCAACCTGATCTTTGAACCGATGGACCTTGAGGTTGCTTCTCCTGCAACGGTACGTATACAGCTTGATAACTGTTCTATAACTTATGAAATCGTTGGTGCAAATGTTGTTGTTGTAGCTCACTACTGCCTACTCTAGCTAATCAGGCTACACGAACTGAAAGCAGAAGTAAAAACACACTGTTTGACCACACACCGCTGTTTGACCAAACAAAATAAAAGTATGGTTAGTAATAAATTTCAAGGAGAACATCTTGTTCTATTTTTGGTTTTGAAGTAGCCAAATGGTTCTCTATTTTCAAAAATTAAATTTATTTATGAAGCACGCATTAACTTGTTTTACAGCTGTATTACAAAAAAAGAAATCCTAGCTGCCGTTATTGAACTTCTTATAGCGCGAAAAATATCCTCTAATTGGTTGCTCTACTCTGTTATGTGATACAAGTACTGTGTTGCACCCTTGTGCAGGTCAGTCGTTGTGGTATGGTGTATATGGAGCCACACATGTTGGGCTGGAAACCAGTCATGACGTCATGGATGAACACACTGCCCAAAACATTGAATGAAGAGAACAAAGAGCTTATAAGAGATCTGTTTGAGAGAATGGAGGATGCTCTTCTACAGTTCATTCGTAAGGGAGGATTCAAGGTAGGTAGAGAAATGAATCGATTAATATTATCTTGGATTTAGAAAGGTACAATTGCCAAAAGAAACAACTTCTGAAATTTCTCAAAACAGTTCTGGTGACAAAAACTGAAAGTTGAGTAATTCTTTATGGATGTTGACCATTTTAATACGGTCTTTGCTCGCCTGTTGGTGGCAAATTTATTGGGGTTCCACAGTTGATAAATGAAAACTAATGTTTTCTTCTGATAAATTCTCGTGATTGAGCAATTTTGATTCACTATTCATTATGAATTACTGTCCATTGCAATTGGTCTGTGCTTGCAAGCAGAATTGTTTCCTAAATCTAGCGCTCTTTAAGACTCACATTATCTATTTTTCGTAGACATAAATAATGTGTGTTCTGAAGCAAATTGTAAACATCTTGACCGTCTTCCTTGCACAGGAACTGTCTCCAACAACAGATACTAACCTTGTAAAGTCTCACATGAACCTGATGGATACCATGATGGATGAGTTCCAGGACGAGCAAAAATACAAAGAATTGAATGAACGAGAAATTGCAGCTTGGTTAGAGGTAAGTTACTATTTACTAACTTTCTAATTCACTTTTCTCTGAAATTTCAGCCTTTTTACCAACTTGAGGGCATAAATATACCGAAAATATCGTGCAGTTTGATCAACTGGTGTTGATTTTATCAATCAGTTTTTGTTGATCAAACAGCACGTATTTTTCTGTGTCTGCCTATCTGATTGACTGACTCCCCATAAGCTTGAAACGTTTTAATTTGCTTTTCGGGCTTGACATCAAATACATTTTGAGTTTTTGTAGTTAGCTGTCTGACTCTTTAGCTTTACCTCAACATTATCCATAACTGCTTCGTTGTAGTGTATCTACCTGTTTTCTTGCGTCTGGTCCCTCGGTGCCTCTGTTCCACTCGCAGGCAGGAAAGCATTTGACAAGGTTTTGAGGGAGATCGTCGAGGTAAGTTCCTTAAGTTCTTATAATTAACAAACTAAAGTAGTTGCAATTTGCGCTGCAGAAAAATCTTCAATTTAACCCGGGATATACCTTATGGGAAATACATCAAGTTGATGGCAGCAAAGCATCACTTACGGATGGATAACGTTTTGGGCTATAAAGTGCCGTTTAAGCTCGTTTGTACCAATCCTTTTCTTGCAATTCTCATCTCCACGGTTTATCTTAATTTGGTTTTACAAAGAAAGGATTCCCTTAACTAAGCTAAGGCAAGTTTCAGTTGCTTGTTTCTGTCACGTCTGTCATACAAGCAAGAGATTGGTAACAATAGAAACTGTTGTTGGCTCCAGTCTTATTTTGAAGGACCTACGAAATCGCTTTTGATATACGTTCCTGCCCTGTTTTACTGTCTGAAAAGTTGTTATGGTTGTTTCAATGAATGGTATTGTTTCATCAGGGCGCTTTATCGCTGGAGACAAAGAGCAAGTACCACATCTTGGAGATAGTGGATCCTCCCCCAAGGCCGTTCTTGTGCCCCTTTCCAAGCAAAGGCACCGTGTATGATTACAGGTTCATCAAAGAGGTGTGTATTTTAACACATAAAATGCAGGCATCATTACGCCAACATAGCAGCTGTAGCAGCAGTATTAATAATAGTAGTAGTAGTAGTAGTAGTAGTAGTAGTGGTAGTGGTAGTGGTAGTGGTAGTGGTAGTGGTAGTGGTAGTGGTAGTGGTAGTGGTAGTGGTAGTGGTAGTAGTAGTCGTAGTAGTAGTAGTTGCAGCAGCAGCAGCAGTATTAATAGTAGTTGTAATAGTGGTGATAGTTGTAGTAGTAGCAACGACAGCAGCAGCAGTAGTAGCAGCGACAGCAAGTTCTTAAGTGGTTTATAAGATATGCTTGTTTCTACAGGGAATGGGAAAATGGGAGCCATGGACTGAAGAAATTAAGGATGCTCCTCCAATTCCAAAGGTATAGCTTCAGAATTGAGTCGATGTTGTAGATTCATAAATATTTTTTTTAATATTTACTGAGATTATTTCCAACCAGATCGACACAAAGATGTGTGTTTCAAACATATTTTACATGACTCCATAAATCCCTGTCATATGTCTACGGTCTGTGTAATTATCACCAGTATGTAACGTTTGGACTGCTTTGCTTTTCCGTTTATTGAGCTCTTTTATTGTATTGCCGAGAGATCGTAGCTTTGTAGATTCACTGATGCACAAAACGATTAAATTTAGCTAGTAAAAGTATTCAATTTAGCTAATCAGTGCAATTTATTTCATATTATTTTGTAGGAGATGATGTTCAGTGAGATTATTGTTCCGACAATAGACACAGTTCGTTATACCTTCCTGATGGAACAACTGGTGACACATGGCAAACCGTGTCTGTTTGTTGGACCCACTGGTACAGGAAAGTCTGTCTACATCACAGTGAGTGGCAATGCTGACTTTGTTGTAGTCTTTGTTGTGGCCTTAATTGACTTGAATTGTATTTGTATTTGTAATTTCTTATATGCACAGAAACACCCGTTTTGGATATTCGGAAATAATCCGGGGTTCTGCTTGATCAAGAGTGGTAACTGCGTGTTTTGCGAGCCCTTAGGCAAGCAAAATACAACCGATAAATAGAAATAAGTCCCCATCTAAAACAGAAAACTGTTTAAAAAGGTATTTATTATATGGGGTTTAATACGACTAATAATTATAGATAATCCAAAACAACTGAATGAAGTAGTCCGCCATTTTATGTTTAGTTTTGCGATATATTTAGCCGATGGAAAATGTCGGCGGAAAGCCATATTAAACAGAAATTGACGGACCCATATAATAATAATGTGTAACGCAAGAATACTTTAAAGGGAAAGGAAGCTCTACAAGAGTATTTTGCAGAGTAAAGTATAATTGTAGTAGTTTAGGAAAATGTACATTTTTACCTCTCGTCAATTGCATTTGTCCATACAGACTGGTTGATTTCCACCATCGTATTCAGAAGTAAAATTGATAGATTGTATATTTGTTGATTATTCTTTTTTTTACCTGCAGAACTATCTCCTAAACAAGATGGGAGAGAAATACAAACCACTGTTGATCAACTTTTCGGCTCAAACAACAGCGAAACAAACTCAAGACATCATCATGTCGAAGTTAGACAAGCGAAGAAAAGGCGTCTTTGGCCCACCCTTGGGAAAGAAAACGGTAAGTAAAAGTATTTCTGTGCCATTGTCTTATTGCCCTGGAGTTGCGTTGAAACCTTGACAAGTTGTAGTAAGTAAATTTTCGTATCGTAGAGACGTGTGATGAAATATTTTTCAGATTGAAGAATAAAGTATCTTTCTGTTGTCATTGCTTTACACCTCGTCCAGACCTTGTAGAGTTAGAAAAGGCGATTTTTTTGTATCTTTGCCCCAGACTTGTATAGAAACTTGTCGAGTTAAATAAAAGTACGTATTATGTTTCTGACTTCATACAACCTCGTCAAATAGGAGTATAAAAGTTTCAATGTTACTGCTCCCTCAGACAAGTTCGTAACAATTCTAGTCATGTTGGAGTAAGTCATGTTTGATGGTAATATTAAACACTGTAGAACTACTGTTGAAGAAAGTACAGTTCAGTGTTGTTGTTACCCCTAATTTACCAATAGAGTACTGCCACGGCACGTAACTATTAGAAAATGACTGAGTGTTAGAGACAAACGTAAAAGGTATAACAGTTTATTCTGAACTTTGATACCTCTATTTGATAAATACCGTAATGGTATAAAAAGAAAAAAAAATACATTTTTGATAAATAAAAAAGGTATAAAAAGAAAAAAATACATTTTTTTCTGTGACATTTTCTAGCGAATATCTGACCCTCGGGACTGACTCTGTACCTTTTTGTATTCTAGTAAATCGTTTTAGTTACGTGAAATATTTTCACGACTTTCGTCGCGAATTTTCTAGATAGACCAAAAGCAGACAGGTCACTGTAATTTGAGTATTTTGTTTACGTCCTAGTGAATTCAGTCATTTGTTGTACTTAACCCTAATTCTTTCATTCGTAATCGATGGCTCCCAAATTAACTATTAAATTACCAGCCGTGTTTTGAAGCTGTTGCACAGCTTAAAAATATAAAACATAGTCCTTCGTGTTGTACGCCAGTACATAACCTTTATATGTTGCTCTTTCATTCCAAAATGATCTTGTAAAGCAAGCAACGTGGATGATAGATTTAGTATATTGCTTGGGTACAATTCGTTGTCAGGATTAGGAATTGCGATTCTTCATTACAGGTTGTGTTTGTGGACGACTTAAACATGCCAGCCCGTGAAACATATGGGGCCCAGCCTCCCATAGAACTGCTGCGACAGTGGATGGATCACTGGCAGTGGTAAGTCGATTCGACTTGCATGAATTATCTCGTCTCGTCAACACCGTTATGACACAACCCCTTGTCCTTCAATAAGCTTCTGCTCGTTTTTTGGTTTATTGTTAGATTTCACATTGATTGAGACTTTTAGGCTTTAACCTTTTTTAATAGTATGGTGGAGCTTAAAGCAGTCTTTACCAATAATATATTTTTCGTAGATTATTAATTATGAGAGCTTCCACGATATTAGACGGGGATTATTTTTAAACGCATTAGAATGTGTAAGGCAATACGTTGAATGTCTAGTAAGAGGGCGTGCGTATAACAAAAACTTAGTATCAATCTTTCTTAGATTTATCGCCATTGCTTTCTGCGATATCAAGTATTTTGCAACTCAGTAGAAAAATTAGTCAATCACAGTTACCTTCCCTGTTACGATTCAATAAAAAGAAGCTAAGTTGCGTTGTAACTTCAAAAAAGTATGCTTCCTGTCACGAAGATTTAACAATTTGTCTTTTTACTTTGGACATTGCCGTGTTTAGTTAATTTCATTTACGTCGTAGTATCATTGCCTTCCCCTATTAATTTTTAATCTTTGGTCTTTCTGCAGCCGGAAACTGTTGTAACAATGTAGGGTGTTTGCTTTCTCTTCTTTTAAATTTTCCATCTCCACTAAAATTGCTGTAAATTTCCTCAAGGTACGACTTGAAAGACACCTCCCCCATTCATTTGGTGGACATCCAGATGATTGGCGCCATGGGACCCCCGGGAGGGGGACGAAACCCGGTCACACCACGTTTCCTCCGGCATTTTAACACCATCAGCATCACAACATTTGATGACACAACGATGACCAAGATATTTGGCAGGATCTTCGAGTGGCACTTTGATACAAAGTACGTGAGGACGGGAGGAAGGAGTTTGAACAAAACATTTAGACAGACTGACAGACAGAATGTTTAAGGCATAAGTTGCATGCAGTCTGCTCTGACGAAGGGCTATAACGCTCGAAACGTTCAGCTTTACACCAAACCTTACGGCGAAAACATACCATATCAACCGTTGTTGATCAAAACCCATATTCAGCTTACTCGCCAACGCAGACAAAACAGTTGTTTACAAACTAGTCTTCCAGTGTTGACAGACAGACAGACTGGCTGACGGACTCACAGGCAGACAGACAGACGGACGGACGGACGGACGGAAGGAAGGACGGACGGACGGACGGACGGACGGATGGAAGGAAGGAAGGACGGACGGACGGACGGACAGACAGACGGACGGACAGACTGACTGACTGACCGACGGGCTGACTGACTGACTGACTGATTGATTGATTGATGGATGGATGGATGGACGGACGGACGGACGGACGGACGGACTGACTGACTGACTGACTGACTGACAGACAGACAGACAGACAGACGGGCTGACTGACTGACTGACAGCACTTGAACAGACAAATACATGCATGTACATGTGTGGGTATTACCATGCAGCATTACATTCTGAACGTATTCAATTTTTAAAAATGTCTATTTGAAAAACGGGATTCAGTGTTTTCTATGACAAGGGACCGTTCACTATTTGTTTGATAAAAGTGTGCTTTTAAGTTTGTTACTGCCCAGTTTCTTTTATTATCAGTGCTGGATTCACTTATAATGCTTCATATTATAGCAGAGCAAAACGATAATTACCCAACCTTTGAACTACTTAATAAATGAGTTACCCAACCAATTTATCTTCGATACAAACCCTTGGCATAAATAATGAACAGCGCCTAAGAAGCAAAAAGTTTCAAAACTGATTTTATTGTTTGATATTGTTCTTTTTCCTTTTTCCATATCAATTATCAAGACTATTGCACACAAAAAGAACAGAATAAGCGAAATTCGTTTCAGTTATTACTATGAAGAACCTCGTATTTTCTCAGCAAAACTGCTATATACTAGACACCTAGGTAAAAGGAAACATCAAACTTTTAAAGTGGAATATCCGACTCCTCTGGCCAGAAGTTCTAGCAAAAGTGCAATTTCAGAGGATGTCCAAAAAAACTAGCCAAGCTTTTGCTGTGTACAGATTTACTACTCGTGTACATAGTAGTAGCTACTCCTCAATTGTCATACATTCTATTACCCTGTTCTGCATCTTTCTGATAATGTTTGTGTGGTATCATGTTTCAGAGGGTTCTCCAAGGATTTCATCCCAGTTGGTGACCTGCTGGTTCAAGCCACGCTCCAAGTCTACAAGTCAGCGATGGACAATCTGCTCCCCACGCCCGCCAAGTCTCACTACCTCTTCAATTTAAGAGATTTTGCAAGGGTCGTACAGGTAAGCTTTTGATGTTCCAGACAGCTCTTTGTTGCTAATTTAGAAATATCAGATAACCATATGTACCTGGAACAAGAATCAACGGATCCTCAGCACAATACTTAAATTATGTGCACTTATTTTTGTTTTTTTGTGCTGCGAGGACAGCACCTTGAGGTACATAATATTTCGATTTATTACTATTAAGTTTGAGGTATCAGAATTCACTGTTTCACTTTTTCTTACTTTCACAGGGAACATTGCTGTCAACTGTCAATACAACAGAAGATCATAACTCTATTAAGAGACTGTGGACTCATGAGGTAAAGTCCTTAATGTTTTGTCACAGTGTGATATTGATGAAATCGAGGTCCCTTTTGATTTTAGAAAATTGATTAGAATTGGTTAAAATTCATTCTATAAAATCAAAACGTTAAATTGTTGAAGTAAGCCATTGTTAGAGCATCACCAACGAAACGCTTCCGATAAAACACCGATAGCTCTGTTTGTTTTAATGCATCTTATTTTAATCAAACAATCTGAAATATAATTTTGTGTTTTCTCTAAAAACAGATTGGGGTTACATATTTATGTTCTTCCTTTTTTAGGATGAGAGGGACGCGTGGGTTGGATCCATGGTTGTACTTATTTTATCTAATTTCTGTTTAAAATATATTTCTAAACTTGTACCTTTTTATCATAATTTTTGTTTTGTATTTTACATGCGAGTTTTTCAAGAGAGCTTTTTTGACTCACCAGTGTTGTGTGTATAAATTAAGTTATTCTATTCTATTCTGGGTTAGTTTTCCTTTGGCCACTGTAAACAAAACTGTGAAATGTTTTCTTCTTTATCGCTGTAATACGTTCAGTATAAAGAGACAAAACTTTGCTTAAATGCTTAAAATGAAGATATTATTTGAACGTTTATACAATCAAAACGAATACATCGTTTTACAAATGGTCCACTCGTGTAAATCGGTCGTGCTGCTAGATATTCTCGCTCTTGCTAGCTCTGTTGGCTTAACAGGTTTCTTTCTAGACTGTTAAGACTGTTTTTTCATTTGTTTTTATCTCTGCTCCTGAAAACAGGTGTTTCGTGTGTATTACGATCGTCTTGTTGACGATGGCGACCGTGACTGGCTCTTCAAATATGTGAAACAAACAACCAAGTCACACCTGAACGTGGAGTTTGACACACTGTTTGAGAGACTGGACTTCAATAAAGATGGCAAGGTGGAGGAAGATGATCTTAGGAGTCTGATGTTTTGTGACTTCACAGACCCCAAGGCTGATCCCAAACCTTATGTGGAGGTACAAGATCTGGACAAGCTGAGGGGGGTGGTGGAGACTTACCTGGATGAGTTTAACAACATGAGCAAGAAGCCCATGCACCTGGTGCTATTCAGGTAAGTAGTATAGGTGGCAAGGAAGAGAAGTGTGTTTGGCAAAAAGCGTTCGTTGGTACAAGTATTTTCAGGCTGATAGGTTATTTTAGTTAAAGTAACAGGAGAACATTTTAAAATGGTTGATTAATTGACATTCTAAAATTCCTACAAAGTAAATAAAAGGAAAGAATAATAATAAATCTAAAAAATGAACAAAAATTCACTATAGCTAAGAGTGTTCAAAGTAAAGGTTGGTACAATATCCATTACTTTGTTTTGCTACGTGACAGACAGTTAAAACACTCTAGCATAAAGTATCAATTGTATGGTAAAATATTTGTCGCATTAAATAGGAACTAAAATGTGTTGTAGCGGAGGATTGCAAAGTAGGTGTGTTTCAAATCTTTGATTATCTCACCTAACACAGGTTTGCCATCGAACACGTGTCGCGTATCTCTCGCGTCATCAAACAACCACGTGGTCACTGTTTGTTGGTTGGTGTAGGAGGAAGTGGGCGGCAGAGTCTTACGCGATTGGCCGCACATATGGCCGACTATGACCTCTTCCAGGTGAGGAGAAGGACATTTGCGATTCCGTTGGCTATGTTAGGTCGAATTAGAATATAGATCAGTGATCTCTTTTCCATGTAACAATCAGTCAGAAATATTTCATTGTCATGTGTAATTCCATTTTCAATGCAACGACCAGTTAGAGATCTCCCATTTAATGGCAAAGCTGATTCCTTTTCCATTTAGAGATCGACACTCCTATTTCGCCGTGCTTTTAAACTTTCAGCTACTGACCCTTTACCTATAGTAGCTCAATATGTTATTCGCCTTGTTATCGTTTAGGTGGAAATTGGCAAAGGCTACACTTCTGTTGAATGGCGAGAAGATCTTAAGCTGATTCTTCGTAAGACTGCAGAAGGCGAGATGCCGGGAGTATTTCTCTTCACCGATACACAGGTAGGTTTACGGGAGAGAGAAAACCTGAAGGAAGACGTTTTCACTCTATAAAGGATGCGGAATTGACTGATGCTTAATATATTTCCAACTAGTGGTTTAATTCACATTTCTTATTATTTCTCTTTCAAGATGGCGAATTGCTTGTAGTAACAGTAAACCAACACCTAACATAAACGTCTTCAAAGGAGCTCTTTCATGGCTTTGCGCATGCTCAAAGTCTATTGACAAGAAAAATTAGTTATAAGCAAAACTATCTGTAAACAGGCATTGTTCAGTTTTTCGACAGGCAAATAGTACGGATGGTAAATCAGGCTGGATTGTAGTTATTTATCCTGTTGTGAATCGTGTTATCAGTGATGTTCCGGGCCGGAACAATAAGTTGGTTAAAAATCCATCAAACCTTGACAGACGTGATTGATCAAAGGTCTTTTTGGTGGAGTAAGATGTTTTATTTCAAAATTCCCTAGACAAATAACACAAAATTCAAACTTCTGAAAAAGAAACACTTCAGTAATCCAGGCATAAAACAGCCACTTTTACAAATTATTGCACCTTAGTGGGTAGAACATCTACTGAGTTGAGACAAGTCTCTCGGAGCTTATTGTCCCGCAGTTTCTAAAACTTTGGACATCTCCTTTTCATTTACAAGCTGTAGCCAAGAGGACACTGAGAATATTTGTAATACTACTACCAACAATACGAGAAAAAGAACCAAATATAATCGATATTTGCTATTTTATTAATAACATTGTATGGGTAAGCTCCAACAGGGTATCCATTGTTCGTTTTTTTTGTTTGTGCAGATTAAAGAAGAGTCTTTCCTGGAAGACGTTAATAATCTGCTGAATGCAGGAGAAGTACCGAACCTCTTCGCTTTGGACGAGAAGCAGGAAATTTGTGAGAAGATGAGGATCCTTGATAGGTAATTCTGCAAATCCCTTGAAATTATTTTTCTTTGTTCATTTTTTAATTTAGAAAAGAAACTGTCATCAGGATTCACTTGATACTTTTCTATGGCCTTGGATTTCTTTATGTTGCGTTAGAGCCTTTGCAGAACATCATGATCGGAATTTCAACCCAACGTTTTGTTGTTTTATGAAATTTGCTACATTTAGATGGCTTTCCTCAAGTGCAGTATTTATTTTTGCAGACAACGTGACATATCCAAGCAAACAGACGGCACTCCTGTAGCGTTGTTCAACTACTTTGTCGAACGTGTCAGAGACCAACTGCACATTGTTTTAGCCATGAGTCCCATTGGAGAGGCCTTCCGTAACCGTCTGAGGAAGTTCCCATCACTTGTTAACTGTTGTACGATTGACTGGTTCCAGGTAAACAATGAAGTCAGGTGGGGGGTTTCTTGTTGCCAGCATGCGCCTTCCTCCCCCCCTTTTTCTTAGATATTGTTACAAACCATATCAATTCCCCCACCGCCCTTCTTTTCTTAAATTTTGTTGCAATCTTAAGCTAGTGCCTGGAACCTCTTCTTTCATTTCCAACCCATCTTCTATTAGTTCCTTACTACTCCCATGTACTGGTTGAATGTAGGGCTTTACCTAGGTCGAGTTAAGCACCTCAGTATACTCTTATACAATGCAGCTCCTTTGTTTCAGATGGTCAGGTTTTGTAATAAGGTGTTGGATAGTATTATTCATATTTGATTAGTCCATCAGCAGATATGTGGAGGTGCTTAATGACTACCTCGATCAAAATGTGTCACCCTGAAATGGTATGACTTATATCGTTTTTCATTGATTGTGTCTGACAGTCGTGGCCTCAAGATGCCCTAGAGGTAGTAGCCCAGAGGTTCCTGGATGACTTAGAGATTGAATCGGATGCCAAGAAAGGATGTGTACATATGTGTAAGACTTTCCACACTGGTACTCGTGATCTGTCTACCAAGTACTACAATGAACTAAAGAGACACAACTATGTTACACCAACCTCTTATCTGGAGCTCATCAGCACATTCAAGACACTTCTCAACAAGAAACAAGTGTAAGTGGCTTTGGTTGGAGTTTTCCTTCTGTATATGGAGCCTTCGCATCGCATACTCACATTCATTCACTTGCATTTACACGCACACTTGGTCACATACTTACACTGAACATTAACCTCTTTTAGAGGCTTGTAACCCATATTAATATGTTTGCAAATGCACATATGATACACACTAATAATATACAAATACGCATTAATACATATGCATATTCTCATGTTTAGATGTAGATACTAACACAAACACGTGCTCTTACACATCTTCATACAGTTCACTCTTGCACTTACTGGTTCTGTACTGTCATGAGTTTTGAGGTTCGAGGAGTTGCCAATGCAGTTGGTATTCTGTGATTTATGAAAATGAAAAGAAAACTTAAATTAAAGTAAGCTAACAGTCACCATGATAACAATATTGGAACATACACATATACATGCGTACGTGCACCCACTTATACACACACGCACAAGCACACGCACACGCACCATCATGCAGTATGCTATAACGTTTCGTCATATTTTCATACATTTTTAGTGAGGTGGTGAAAGCAAAGAAAAGATATGAAACCGGTCTGGATAAACTTGCTTCTGCACAATCTCAGGTATGTTATCAAGATTTCTATTTACCTACCTTACCTATCCTAAGTCATGGGTGGCTAGGTACTATAGACAATTTTCATGTTCCATGTATGTCCTTCACGAGCCATCAAGAAAGCCAATCATTTTCGACACTTCCAAAATCTGAGTCCCTTGAAAGCCAACTCGTAAGGACAAACAACGATTGAAACAAATTTGCGAATTTCAGGTCACAAGTTTCTAAACGTGTTTGCAATTCCTATTGGTGTCCATTTTTTGGTTGCAAATACTATCGAAATAACCAAGGCATTGACAACTGTTAAGGACAAACATTACTTTAAAACAAATTTACAGTTTTTTGGTCCCAAGATACAAAAATGTGGTTACAGTTCTATTGATGTCGTTTTTTGGTTGAAAGACATTATCGGATCAGAGTCTTTTTCGGCACAAGTTTTTGGTTTGAACCAGCAATATTAAACGACCTTCTTAGTGCGCCTTCGTTTAACATTGTATCTTTGCTTTGTCGGTTTTGTGTTAAACTAAGCAAATTAAAATCTTGTGTACAAAGTCTTCACAGGACACGAGTGGTCTTAAAACTGATACTATATCACTGTGAAATTGGAAAAGAATAAAAGCAAAATTGAAGTAAGGATCAGGTTGTGGAGCTAATTAACAGCCTATGCTGTCAATCTGACTGCTGGTCTGTCTGTCTGTCCATGGTGCCCAGGTGTCGGGCATGCAAGCAGAACTGGAGGCCCTCCAACCACAGTTGATTCAAGCAAGTAAAGAGGTGGACGAGATTATGGTGATCATTGAGAGAGATTCTATTGAGGTTGCCAAAACGGAAAAGGTAGGGCAGAGAGCAGTGTCATCAAACTTAATTAACACTCATACAGCATCATCTAGTCACATCCGGTTAGTTCTGAAATCAAACAGTGTATGTGTCGTTGACCAATGTAACGTATTTATAACGATGTACAGGTCGAAGGCACTTAGTTGAAACAAAGTACGTGTGACAGTGAAACCATCTTGGGATTTTTCTCTTATTTCAACTGATTCTTTTAACCTGCTGTCCTTTAACTCATTTATGTTCCCTTCTCTCTGTGCTGTTGCCAAAGCTGTCTCCGCTTTCCTTACCTTATTTGTTATCGGTCATGAAGCATCTCTTTATATTTGCTCTCTCATTTGGTAACCAAGCAATGACGATGACCATGACAATGACGATAAGAACGACGATGACGATGAAGATGACAATGACCATGGCTATGGCGACGACAATAACAATGACGATAAGAATGACGATGATGATGGCGATGACGATGACAATGACGATAAGAATGACGATGACGATGAAGATGACGATGACCATGGCTATGGCGACGACAATAACAATGACGATAACAATGACGATGGCGATGACGATGACAATGACGATAAGAATGACAATGAAGATGATGATGACCATGGCTATGGCGACGGCTATGACAATGACGATAACACTGACGATGACCATAGCTATGGCGATGGCGAGGACGATAACAATGATGATAACAATGACAGTTACAATAAAAAACACTTTAAAACACAGCCCATCCATGTGTGAGCAGTCATAACAAGAGATAACGGAGGCGTTTAACTACTCTTTGAAATCCATACGTGCTGTCTTACTTTGTGTAAAACTAAACTATCACCACATATCTAAATTAACTGATCAAGCCACAGAACAACACGCCAGCCTTAAGTCGATTCAAGCATGTACTTTTTACAGGAAAAACGATCACGGACCAACTTGTTTGCCGAAAGGGCATTTTCTATGGTGGGACCAGCCCTCTCCTGATGAGGAGAAATCGTTAAACATTTTAATGACTGAATACTTTTCTTTTTAGAAATTGGTATTTTTAGTTTTGTTATATTTTATATTAAATTTGCTATCCCCTGATCTTAGTTAACCCTGTACAGATTGTTCAATCGTCTCCCTATCACATTTGTTTCTTTTTCGTGCTTGTACAGGTGGTTAAAGCAGACGAAGCTGTTGCTAATGAACAAGCAGCTGCGGCCCAAGCCATCAAGGACGAGTGCGACAAAGATCTAGGCGAGGCTATTCCTATTCTAGAGTCAGCCCTTGCTGCTTTAAATACTCTAACGCCTGCTGTAAGTGTAAAACCGACCGCTACCTCAGTCATGATTCCAGTCATAGTAATAACCATGCGTCACTACAAAATATATCAAAGTCAAATTCGGATACTTTTAACAATTTTAACTTTTAACTTAACTTCAGTAAAAACCTCTAATATTAAGTTCGAAGAACTTTTACACACCCAGGAAACTCAATTATTATGTTTAGTAATGTATAGATTTTAAGATTTTTTGCTTTGTTATTTCTTCATTTATAATTGCAATAAGTAATTATCCTATTACTACTTTTATACAGGCTTCATACATCTCCTGCAATTCCTGGAATATCCTGAAATTTTATTTCCTTTCTGGAAGTTCCTCGCACAGTTTAGAGTTTAGAGTGACTCCTGAAAATGCCTGGAAAAATGAGATAAAATTCCGAAAGTTTCTAAAGTTTTAAAGTTTTTAATGCCCAATAGTTTTATAGTCTCATTAATAACTCATCAGTCTATCTCTCCTAGCTTATCTACCGTGATGCTTATCTAACTGATTACCTTTCACAAAAACTAGCATCTAATTAATCCCAAAAAGGTGGCCTCTTCAAATAGGCTTAATCGTGTTCACAAACGTTATCGTTGTTGTATATCAATTATAGTCATACTCATTTTCATTCATTGTAATAATCGTAGTTTTAATCGTAGAAATGTTGCCCTTGTAATATTTTAGCATACAGCGACATTAGTAACGATAATTATGCATTTATTTAGTAATTAAAATCCGACAGGTACGTTTCTAAGAAACATAATGAACCGCCCTTAACTCACCTTGTGGACTGTCTGTAGGATATTACGGTGGTAAAAACAATGAAGAGTCCTCCCGCTGGCGTGAAACTGGTCATGGAAGCCATTTGTATCTTGAAGGGTGTCAAATCTGACAGGATTCCCGACCCTTCTGGATCAGGTGGGTGATCCACTGGTGCTGAGTTGATGCGAAGGTAGACAGTAAGTCAGACACTGACGAACGGATGGACATGCAGACAACTAGACTAACATGATTCCCGACCGTTAAGTTCTGGATCAGATAGGTGATCTACCAGTGCTCAGGTGGATAGTAAGTCAGACAGTAACAAACGGATAGACATGTAAGCGCTGCTAGACTGACATGATCAAGTGAATGATCCATCAGTGCTCATGATAGATGCACAGGTGGAAAATAAGTCAGATTGAGAAAGAATAGATAAATATGTGTTCCTAAAATAGAAAATGATCAGTTTAAAATGTGCGTTGTACGTGATATAATAAGTAAAACAAAAGCGCACGCATAGAGACAGACACATACACGTAAACAAACACAATAAAATCGAGCACGCGCATATCACAAAAAACATTCCGCATGTTAGAAAATAACAGTAGCAACAATGACAGTAAATGAGTATGAAAGAATAATTTTAATAAAATGATAACAATAGCAAACGAATAGCTCCAAACAATACAATATAAACAAAAAAACAACAAATAGGATACATTTGTAGTTTGCAAGTTAAAGCAGCGTCTGCAGTTCTTTTATCGTCACTCAGTACTTTTTTCAGTTTATTGTAGTGACTTCTATAAACATCTTGAATGACCCCTGCAACAGACAGACAGAAAGACAGACAGACAGACAGACAGACAGACAGACAGACAGACAGACAAACAGACAAACAGGCAGACAGACCAACATCAAGTTTGTAGACCACAGGTAAACAGTCATTGAGAGATTAGTTGAGAAATTGATGGACTGGTGATAGACATGCGCGCACAGAGAGGAAAGGATGACAGTTACTTTGTCGAGTCAAATAAACACACACACACACACACATGTTCGAGAAAGCGAGTGTTCGAAATAGAAAGATGCAAGTTAATTGTATGTACAACAGGACCCAAGGGGTATAGTTTTCTGTTTGAGATAGCGAATATTCGAGATAAGCAAGGTCGAAAAAGGTGACGATGCATGACGCGTACCAGTTCGTAGGATCACACACTCTTCTTTCATACTGACATGAATTCTTGCCTTTGACACTTTAGGTAAAAAGATTGAAGATTTCTGGGGTCCTTCTAAACGTGTTCTAGGAGACATGTCCTTCCTTAAGTCGCTCCAGTCTTATGACAAGGTAAGATTTTGTTGCAGTTCTTGGGTTTAGAGTTTGAACGAACTGTTACATCATTTGTGCATCATTACATGTGATGCTGATGATGTTGGCACGATTCTTCATTAACCACCTTCTTGGCAAAATAGCTCTACACATACAGAGATGAAAACTCTGAAAAGATTTGAACTATTGTAGGAAATAAAATAAAGCCAAACATTTCTAGATTTAAAAAGATACAAAGTGGAGAACGAAGGATTGTGACTTGATTCAAAGTTTAGAAAAAATTATGATACGATAGTACCACTCTACTAAACGTCATGGATAAAAATCAATCTTCAAGTTCACTATTCTTGTCAAATGGTTAAACATTTAGAAACAAGAATATCAACCGCTTCTATTTTTTCAAGAAACTCGAATTGAAACTGTCAAATGAATCAGGGTAGCATTTACCCTGCTGTGCCGAAATCGTGTCATTTGGGGATGGGTGAGTCAGAATCTTGGCAGAAACAAAACTTGTCAAATAGATTTTAAACCGGATAACTGCTGATACGTTACGAGTCCACTAGGCTTAAAACTGTTTGACTATGGCGTGATCTCTCGTGCTCTTAAGACATGCGCAATAGAAAAACGACACGATTGCGGCATTCAGCATTCATTCGCGTTGGTCGAGCGGGTTAAAGATATACTGTATTAACAGTTCGACAGGTATCAGTCCACGATCTTCTGCCTTCAAACTAAGTATTTTATTATCACACAACCTGATGTCCTATTATTGGTATTATAGGACAACATTCCGCCAGCGTATATCAAGACAATACGAGCAAAGTACTCTACGAACCCTGAGTTTGACCCTGA
>JAOEHT020347036.1:0-17922 GCA_025448195.2 Parazoanthus atlanticus | reverse complement strand
ACCTGTTCAGCAACCCTCTCTGTTAGACACAGCACGGCCTGCAGACCATCCAATTCCTCTGTAGTGATACCCCTGTTAGGGACGTGGGGCCGATGGGTGTGGCTAAGTACCCCCCTCCCCCAACAGATACACAGTAACCTGTTCAGCAACCCTCTCTGTTAGACACAGCACGGCCTGCAGACCATCCAATTCCTCTGTAGTGATACCCCTGTTGGGGACGTGGGGCCGATGGGCGTGGCTAAGACCACTACCAAAAACAGTAACTGAAACATTAAAATATAATCATGCCAAGGTTATTTTCTACATGCACACCCCTCACTCCGTCTCATTTCCAAGTGGTATAAATTTCCAATTTTTACCCATGGCTAATCTGTTAATTTTACCTAGTGCATTATAAGGACAGGCTACTGCAGGTACAGTAATCTGTCAAATTATTTTCCCTCCATCATATCTAATCTTCTAAAAGATTTTTGGTGCTATGGCAGTTTGTGATGGACTGAGTAGGTGTGTATAAGTAGCTCTGACTGTGTCTGTCCAAGTGTCTACCTGTGTGCCCTCCACTGTCTCATCTCTAGTATATGTAATACTGTTTGATGGAGGTGAAGAAGTGATCCCACGACAGTGTGCATTGTGAGCTTTTGATGACTTAGAATGTGTGTCAGTAGATCTGTGTGTCTGTCCGTGTGTCTACCTGTGTGCCCTCCACTCTGTCTCATCTCCATGTAATACTGTTTGATAGAGGTGAAGAAGTGATCCCACGACAGCGTGCTGTTGGTGGAGGACTTCAGCAAGTTAAAACAGTGATGGGCTCCCTGTGGAGAGCTGGACAGCCCCGTTAGCATGCCCAAATATGGCACAAACAGTGAGGTTGGAAGAAGGTCTCCAGCAAGCCGCACAAACTTGTAGAGGCTAACCTGAAAAGCAGATAACTGCATTAATAATTTTAACAACAGAGTCTAAGCAACATTGTAATACTGGTGCATACATCAGTTTTAATGAGTCTGTCAACTGGTTCAAAACTTAAAATGAATAACACCAATCATTTCTACTCTTCAAGACAAGCAAAATGAATGGTCATTTTATGGGTTTTCATCAACTGGTTCAAAAGTTAGAACGAGTAACACCAATCATTTCTACTCTTCAAGCCAAACAAAACGAATAGTCGCTGTATACCTTTTGGACAACTGGTTAGGATTTCTTGATTTTTGCAAAATCATCTCCAGTCGTCGAACAAGTGACATGGATTATTTCAATAACAAAATTTTATTGTGAAACGATTGAATAAATCTGAAACACTTCCTGTTAGTAGCAGTGAGAAAACACTATCAAGGATAATCATTGGCACTACAACGTTAAATCGGCGGCGAAAGTGGTGCTTCAGTTCAGAAAATCACACAATAGTAAAGCGGACATTGAATTCAGTTTTATTACACTTTGATCTTGATGGGCGCGTGAGTAATCGCCAAGATTTGAAACATAGGAAATTTTGAGCGCAGGAAGTTAGTAGCCGAGTATAATCAGTTGAATTTTCTGAGTTTTGAAAGGCAACATATTCTTATGAAAAACATGAAAATGAATTTTTAGTGTGTAGCCTAAGTCATATGCGGGCGCTGACGAGAAACGTGGAATTAACTTTCGCTGACCTAATTACACGGCAGATCTAGAATTGCGTTTCTTTTCCTTTCCACTGAAATTGTAGGTCACTTCCATAGTTTCTCGCTTTCGCGAGAAGATGAGACGTGCAGTTTTACGACACCTTAGGAAGTCCATGTAATCACGCCTGTATTCCTTAACGAAGATCCCGTAGACTACCGGATCAATTGCCGTGTGCAGAGACGAACCCAAGTTCCCAGATTCTAACAACGCAGATAACACTTCGGTATTTATCGACTTCTCCCCAAAATCCTTCATCAACCACGCTATTTGACCAGGCAACATACAGACTGCAAACATGCTTACAATTACAGCCGTAGACTTAACAACTTGGACATTGTATGTTTTGTTAGACTGCCGTCCAGGAACACGGGATTGGAATAGTGATATCGCGACCCGTATGTAAGCAATGGTGATAAGAATTAGAGGAAGAGCATACTGTAGTACGCATAGACACACTGTGTAGGCTTGGCGCTGCTCTTGGCTCGGCCAGACCTCGTAGCACTGTCCGGAGGGGTGTAACTCCATTACCACAGTAAGGGGGAGAACGATGACAGCTGAAGCAAGCCAAATAAGGCCAATCCAAATGTTGGCGGTTCGAGTGGTGGGCTTCGGTCTGAAGGGATACACTATGACCCAGTAACGATGCAGTGACATAGCGGTTATTGTGAGTATCTCCGAACAAAACAAAGCAGTAATTATCGGATAAACAGTCTTGCAATAAACAATAGATGCTTCTATCCGGAAAAACAGCTGGTATACTTTCAATGGAACATGAAAAACTAGCAACAGTACGTTGGTCAAGGATAGATTGATAATGAAAGTTTCAAAAACAGTTCTTGGAGTTTTGCGTCTGAAAATGACTGCCAGCAGGACTCCATTTCCCAACAGGCCGAGGACCATAAACGCGACGTACAAACCCAACTTGGTGTTAGCTCCGACAAGAGCGATGGTGGATTTCGAATGCAAGGTTGTATTATTCATAATGATTGAATCCCAATCAAGAAATGCGTGTTCACTGTTCGTCTTTAGCTCTTGTTCTTCTTAACGCCAATACTGCGAGTAAAGCGTAAAGAGTCTTAAAACATTAAAAAAGTAAATATTTGAAATTTTCTAATGCAAGAATATTAGTTTAAAAGAACTATTGCCAGTAGAAAATGAGCTCAGAGCCAAAATAAAATTTCATATTAACAATTCTTATAAAACTTACACATTGCTTTCTACAATGTGCACATTGCTTTCTATAATAAGTACCTTACATAATTTTAGCAATTAAAATTAGAAAAGATCGATTAAGAGAAGAGTGATGTAGCGCCTTTCTGATTATTTTAAACTTTGAAAACTATCAAATGAAAATATTGTCCAAAAATTTCAAATAAAGGAAATTTATAAAAGTTAGAAAGTCGTTTTTATCTTTGCCACTGGAACAGGATACTTTATCAAAAGCAAGAGAACCAAGAAAAAAAAGGCGAAAGAACGTAGATCACAAGATAATTCCCTATATCATTTTTTGAACTACTACAAAGCGTTCAACAGTTTAACACAAATATAAACAGTTATGTTTACGACGTCCTCCCGGCTAGATAGAGTTAATCTGATTGATAAGTTTCTTCAAACTAATGTTTTCCGATGTCGTGAGGATATAATCTATTAACTTGAAATATATTAATAAATAGCTTGAGGTTTTATCCAAATTAGTTGGGATGTTTTCAAAACACTTTTGGTAAAGCCTGTACACCCCTTAATCGCCCTCAAGCTCACATGCTTTTCGCTTCAAACATACATGTATAAAAAGACCATTTTCTCTTTGGTCTTTGCCTGAAACAAAATGTTACGTCTAATATTAACAAGTCTAAAAACTGTTAGGTTCTAAATATGTCACGAAAACCAAAATACACTATTTAAAAAGCCAGTGTTTATAGAGCCAAACCTTATGTTTGTAATTTGAGGTGATCATTTTCAGCGGGTTTATGTATTATATACATCCAGACAGTTCTAAAGTTTTCTGAGAGTGTATACAAGGGAACACTGGCTCCAAATAAAACATATATTTTATGTTGCCGGGTGAATTTGTTCAAGATCGAATACTTTTTGGGGAGTGGAGAAGTAATATATAATTTAACAAGAAAATGTCAAAATATTCTAAATTACCAGGAGCCATCCAATACCATGAAGAATAATTTTGTAAGTGAAAAGAAGAATTTGAAAATGATCCGAGTTTCCACAGTAAAACAGTGTATAGTATTCTAGGAATCGAGTTTTGGTGATCAGTTGGTAGCCTCCCCGCGGACACCTAAAAGAGCAAAATAGTCTGCGGAGAGGCTAAGCGATTGGTTCCATTATAAGAGTACAAATAGTAGCAACATTTCCAAACTTTCTGTGTAAAAACTATAAAACATGACTGCAGTTACAATAACTTTAAATGTTCTGTTCTCTTGTCACGTATTTAAGCAGTCAGAAATGTTATTCTAAAAACGGTTTCGTTGACTGGGGTATCTAAAGGAAGCTTAATTTGTTTGCTATCAGTTTCGGTTGTGTTAAATATCGGCTGGATAACTAGTTGAAGAATAGCAAAAACTCCCATGAAAAATGACTTCATATTCAGTAGAGCCAAATGTCTTGGGACTTTAAAAAGAGACTGAAGAAAAATTGAAATTAACATATAACTTATTCAGTGGCTGCGCGAAAAATAAAAACATAATAACTTATTCAGCGAGAAAACGCCACGAGTTGAACGGTTCAGACACAAAACTAAAAACCAAAGGCAAGAAAATTTTGACTTAAAATTCTTAAGTCATGTTTGCATGTTGGTTTCTCTAATCTAATTCCTGTTATTCTGCTGCAGTTTATAGGAGTTTTCCCTTGGGCTACTAATAAATATGTTGTGAAAATCGTATTTAATCAGAACATTTCTTAAGGCTGTATTCTGCCTATATTCTGTTTTTGTAAGAGTAAAACAAATCAAAGGCGTATATTTACTTTAAATTGAAATAAATATTCAGTGCAACTTTTGGTTTAGAAAATGACTTAGAAAAATTCCCAAATACGTTAAAATGAAACTTTATGACGATATTTTAGGAATTCTGTAGGACACTATTGTGAAGTCACTTTATTGCTCCGAAGATCTAACTACTTTAACAAGTTAGTTGTTTTGCTACTTGCTGAAGAAAATGAAAACATCTTTTTTTCCCTTCAAATTTCGTAAAATGTTTTTAGTTGTTTAGAAAAAGTGAGATGTGACTCGAGCCTATGGGCAAGAAGAGAAATATACACCTTTGATACAAGAAAACAACAACTCAGTCCCGTTGGAATCTAAGAGGTTCTAGCATCTCAAAAAGAAAAGTAGTCAACATCTTATTCGCAGACTATACATAGATCAATGGATCTTTATCAAACTAACTAAAGCACTTACGAATCTATTGAAGTCGCAGCAAAGCAACGGAGCGGAAAAGAAACAACTGAAATCGTACAGTGTATAATTTCTGTGTCACGAAAGATCAGGTAATCTCAACACCATTTCAACTCAAGCTGTTTCAATTGGGAAATTGCTCATCTTTAGAGTTTCCGCGATAGCGAAGGAAACCTAATATTGGGCTCTTGTTGTAGAAAGCCAGAAAACGAGACTGACGTAAATGCTAGTTAAATTAACAATGCCCTAGGATGATAAATAATACAAAAGACAGAATGGAAATACAAACCTTTCGATTAAGAAGTTCTTACTTTCTGTATATCTTCAACTGTGGCGCGTCAGGAAAAACAAACCAAAACGACTTGAGGAGTTAAGTAAAGAGATTGTTTGTAAAACAAATTGGTCACATGTCGTGACATCGGAACATCTTACAACGAAATAAATTGAACAATTACAATTCTATTACTTTGATAAACTAGGAACGCCAGCGGGAGACGCGATAAGGTCATTTAGTTACGACAGGCAGAACGCATCCATGCTGTTCATTTGTTGCCCTTTCGTGGGGTATTAATAAAGTCTGGCTCAAGGAACTCTTTATTATTTCAGTCAAGCCTTTGTGTAGCAATTAGGTTTTGCAGTTTAATCAGATGGAATTCGAACATCAACTTTGACGGGTGTTCTGTGGGTGTTTTCGCACCAAGAAAAGGAACAGATGAATATTTTGATAGGAAAGGAACAGAAATCTGCACCGCACGACTTTCTTGATTCTTTTTGTGCCGTTAGGCTTTTAACTTTGGGTGTTTACAAATTAGGTAACTCATCTGTTTTCAGTGGTGAAATCTGTAGCTCGTTTAATTGTTAGTACGGCAAATTAGATATATTATTTGTTTTAGCAGCTAACGCTCGTGACCATTATAGCGTAAATGAAGCAGCTAGCAGATCGTTTTACCTATTAAACTTCCTCTGAAAGATATTACAGAATCATGGAAGAGTATTAAAGATTCAGCACTAACAATGCTTTAATTCCAAAATATGAAACCTCATTGAGATAATTGCTGCATAATTTTCTCTTCTGCCTTTTGTGGTAGGTTTGTAGGTACACTGATATGCACAATTAATGCAACCGTTCTAGGTAGTTGTAAAATTCAACATTTTCTCGTTGCAATAAAACATGATGATCTATTTTAAAATCATCTGTTGGTTTCCTATCATTCTACAGTTATCGGAAATAGATATTAATTGTCAAAGTTCATGAAAGTCGGTTATACGAAGATCAATATATGCCTATAGTAATACAGACTGACATTTCTTTTTCATCTCTCCAGGATGTGTTCAGGGCATGTTGCAGGAAAAAGCCGGAGCGGCAGAAGATGCACAGAGAGCGTTAAAGATAAGAATAAACTTTACAAGAATGTTAACACTGAGGCAAAAAGATGCCCAAAGTTTGAGAACACATTAAGAACAACACTAATTCTCAAAGAATATTCGAACTACAGCAATTTTATTTTTCTTAAAACAAGACCAAATTTAGAACGATTTCAGGAGAGTTTTTTTTCAAAGAACGAAGAGCAATTACCCTCGGCCTAACATCTGGCTCTTTTCAAAAGGCGAAATGTCAGCCTAAGGCATCTATTTACTCCCTTCACAAGACGACGAACCCCCGGGTACTCCCATACATAAGCTATACGGGGACGTGCCGCCCTTCGGGGTTGATATTTTTGACCTTCTGATCATAAACAGGGTACATAATTTTAGGATTTTCGGAAGTTTATCATAACAGGGTCTAGACTTAATGTTCTAGCGAATAAATGTGTGAAATTTGAGCTGAAAATCATGAAGTGGATATGAATTTCCAAGAACATTCTCATAAATAGGGTCAGGGTTTGAGTGTCTGGGCGGAATCCCCCTACCCAAACTTAGGTTGAGTACCCCCCTGGGCGACGAACGCCCTCTGGTTTTGCAGGGAATGGAAAAGCAACTCAAGCTTGCCTTTCTCCCCGGTTGACTGATACGTTAAACAGCTATGAGGCTCTTTTCTTTTCTTCTCTTCTGGACAACTTGTGGTAAAAATTTGAGGCCACAAGTGCGTTCTCCGTACCGTTTTTGTCTGACCACATAACATAACTTTTTCTGTACCATCAGAATAAGTTTAAGACTTTTTGTTTTCCTCGTTTGAGACTAAAGCAAGTGATATTAAACTGTACTTGTTTTAAACATACGGTTCCAAACCTAAACAAACAAAGAAACACACACATACTCAATCAGTGCTCACACGGACAAGGACACCGCTCACACAAACACAAACACAAACACACACGCAAGCAAGCACACCCACACACACACATATATGTTTGTATGTACATGTATATGAGCACGCACATACATATGCATCTGCGCACATGCACACTCAGGTACTATTGGGAAATCTTCAAGTGCTACACTACCTTTAAACAAGCAGCTTTAAACGTAAACTCAGATGCGTGCGCACAAACACGCAGATGCACACGTTCATTCACTCACATGCGCACATTCGCACACACATACACAGACGTTTACAAACCCGCACACGCATAAGCAAACACACGCGCGTATACGCATACGCACAATTGTAACACCTTGGTATTTCCTTTAAAACTCCTTTTGGTTGACAGAACAGAAAAGAAACATTGGAATTGTTCATTCTCCCAAATTACCTTCAGGATGGATTACAGTTTTTAAGAAAAACTTGTTTCCAATTTATACCATCGAACGAATAAAAGAACGCGTCTTACGCTGATTCTGCTTATGAATTCTATTTTGATTATCATTCTGTTACATCAACCTGTTTCAAAATGTTAACTTTCGGAGCTTTTATTAAAGTCTTTTTAATATGGTGACCCAAAGTTATCAGTTTTTGACAAAAAGACCTCCACTGGGAAACCATGTTCAAATTGTACTCATACAATATTAGAGCAAACGCAATTTGCAGGTTATATTTACACATGCCAACTCACTATAAAATACCAAAAGTCTGGATGATGAATTGTTGCTTTTCCAAACGCTGTTATCACATCAAGTCTTAATTGTTCTCTTCAAGAGGAGCACAAAATAATAAGACATGACTTAATGGTCCTTAAACAATTTATTCAAAGAGTTGAACCGGGTTATTTGTAAAAACAAGAAACAGGAAACATCCAGGT
This sequence comes from Parazoanthus atlanticus, assembly GCA_025448195.2. NCBI lineage: Eukaryota > Metazoa > Cnidaria > Anthozoa > Zoantharia > Parazoanthidae > Parazoanthus > Parazoanthus atlanticus. The sequence continues at coordinate 9,681 of JAOEHT020347036.1, read as the reverse complement.
TTCAAGATGATATGAAAATAGATATGTTGTTTGTTTCATGAACTGGTTCAAAAGTTGTGACATTCTAAGAAACAAGTAACACCAAACACTTCTACTCTTCAAGAGATACAAAATGAATGGTCATGTTGTGGGTTTTCGTCAACCACTTTAAAAGGTGGGGCACTCTAAAACCTATTATCCAAAACAAGCAAACTGAATGGTTGCTTTCTGTGTTTGTTAACTGGTTCAAAACTTAGAACATTTTGAGAAACAAGTAACACCTGCAAACACCGAAGGATTCGAGCGATTGTTGTCAGACGTTCGTACAATACGAAACAAACTCACAAACTAATTATAAATCCAGCCATCTGATCGACTTGATCTAAATGCACTCATTTATAATGGGGACTTCACCTACTCTGCAGTTCAGTCCATATTTAGTGAAGCGTTTTGAACCAGAAATTGTACAAGGGATTCACAATGCATGATTGTGGAAGGTTAAGCCTCACCTTTGAACATGTTTATATTTTAACAAACAGTAGAACTAAATATCTGTAATCTTTTATTTATGTAAAGCTTTGCCAAAACTCTCGAGTCATACGATTTAGTGTTTCTGTTTCGTGCTGAATAAATCCTTCAACTTACTAGCAAAAAGCATTATGTAGAATAATCAGTTGTGACATGAAAAACGAATTTTAAGCAAAAAAACCCTGGATAATCGAAACGAGAAACAAGGTTTTGTTTAGGACACAAGAGGTACTTTTGCAAGAAAGAAACGTATGTTGTGTGTATGTGTGTGTTTGTAACTACTTCCAAAAACACATCAAATGTTTTCTTTAAAATTAATTATCTTATTATTCTGTGTGAAGGAAAGCCCAGACTATGTAATTTCATTTATTATTGAAGTATTCAGTAAAACTAACTTCAGTATCAAGAGCATATTTATTCTTGTTTCAAACGGTGGTTTCGTATACGCTGAAAAGATTAACAGAAATGGAAATCAGCTGTTACCCCGGCTGACGTCCTATGCGGATAAACCAAATTACATATATTTCCCTAACTTTCGTTCGAGCCAATTTTCTGTGACGAAACAATCTAAACTTCTGCAGGGGAAAATTAAAACTAATTTTTTGGTGAAAGCAATTAATAGAAAAGTAAAGAAAAAAGTTGTTTTCAAATGCTTGTTTTTGTTGATGCAAGTTCACACATTGCTTAATATCTCTGTGATATAACTCTACACAAATGACTGATATGTTGTTTCGTTGTAGCTGGCAGAACAGCCAGCACGTAACACTGGCTTTGAGCAAACTTTGGTAATGAAAATCACACCTGCGGCGTTCAAATAGGACTCTCGTGCAACTTTCAACAACAAAATAACGTATTAGAATTGTTTTTCCTTTTTCGTACTTGCTACTGAACTAAACTTTTGGCGGTAATCATTGTATTGTATGGTTCTACATTTTGAACTAATTTAATTTAGGCAAAGGATTTGTTTAGTTTGATGAGGTTTATCACAAAAATAAAACTTTACAGAGACCAGGTTTACTAGTCTAAACTAATTCAAGTTTTTCTTTGAATTTTGAAACAGTGTCACTTCTTTAGAGTAAATATTCAAATATTACCCCACTTTCTAATACACATTTGTTGTTGTTGTTGTTGTTGTTTGTTCCTGAAAATAAGCCATACTAGAAAAGACTAATTGGCTTGTCCAGTTGGTTTGTTGGAGCAATTTATCTCTGCCCACTAAGACTGTAGCATCTTGAGCAAGAAATGATCATGAACGATACATACCAAAATTGTTTAAAATTGATAAATAGAGTTGACTCTGGTGAAGAGTCAATTTAACCGCAAAAAAGTTATATTCTGGATACGTTTAAACCATTTCAGATTTTTAAAACATAGGCCTGCTTTTTGAGAGTTTCTCCCAGTTATTGTTTTTCCCACGTTATTTTATGGAATTAAAATAACAACTACTTCAAAATATTAATCGGTGTGACCTGTGTTTGTTTCAGAAACGAAATCTTCAGTAGTTCAATTACAGTTTTTACCGACGTATGTATCTGAAGAGTGTTGTGTTTGTGTAAAATTATACTTGCTTAACTCCGAGATAAAGAAACTGCAATACTGCTATCAATATTCTATTTTTTGTCACACAAACAGTGTAAGCACTGCATACCAATGATCAGTTACTGCTTTGATGAGGAAACTATTTTTAACTTGAATGGCAAAGCTTGGTAAGTACAGACAACGGAAGTTGATGTAAGGGATTCGGATGTGTAGATTGGCCGATCTGTTGCTCTGCAAAGTTATAGCGCACCCAATGGCTCAGACAGATTCATGTCACTGCGGCTACCCATGCAAAGCACGACTTAACCCTATCAACTGCAATCGTCTGGTGTGTTGACGCTGAACACTTTCGTTTTGATTTCATTATATTCAACGTTAAAAGGGGAAACATCAAGGCAGAATACTGGTACATCATATCACCTCATTTGTATAAATTAGTGTTGTTTAATTTCATAAAAGAAAAAACCCAAATTGGCTAAGATGTTGCAACAATGTAACCGTTAGTTTTGAACTAACTTAAATGTTGGATTACTTGCTAAACTAATTTAACTCCTGACCAGGTTAGACGGAAGTCAAACTTTCCTTCATCGAATATTGTGGTTAGGGTTGCTTATTCTCACATATTATTGCAATTATTTTCATTCTCTCGACACGTCTAGTAATTTAAGTTTTTGTTTTGTAGAATTTATGAGAACACAATGAAGAAGCCTGAATATCGCCCCTTTTTTTTACAAAGGCAATCTTTGGAAAGATAAATTCTACAGTTGTACTTTGTAAAGTATGATAAGTTTATGATTGAAAAGCGTGTTGTACCGTTGTTAAATCTATTCTTTTGAAACACATAAGAGTGGATATAAATAACTAATGATAATTGCTACGGTTAGAAAATCATTTTGGTGCAAAACAAATTTCTTAAAGCGATACTTGTGTTGTGCTTTTTTTGATATTCAAACGAACGGCAGAAATTCGTTCAAACCGTCATGATCAGGAGGCTTGAAGTTTCACTGCGCGAGCTGGAAACTGTGGCGTTTCTTCTTCAACACTAACTATTGTGTACTTTCCGTGGCATTCCTTCGCAGACACAAATACAGCAGCAGAGCTTTCTCGGATTTGTATCTATCTACATTTTAATCTTTATGCGATTTATTTAACTCTTTTATGCGACAAAAACGTTGAATGCTCCAAAACTTAGTTTAGCAAGGAACTCAATTAAATACTCGGACTCGCTTTCTTTTTATTGCTGCATAAGATGATGTTTTGTTAGTTCCTCGAGATGTTTGTTACTCTCCAATGGTTTCATTATTGGCTACAGTGTGGCAACGCAACTCATATTTTAATTTGTAGAACATAACTGCTACATTTTTCAATTTCTGAAACATACAAAAGTGATCAATACACAACGCAGAGCAAACTAGATAAAAGTTGCCGCTATATATACATAATTTCTATGCGCTTTAAAGTGATAAAGATGTATTCATAGCAGTATGTCGTGCCATAAAAGCTGCCTGTCTTCGTTGTTGGCTTCCTTTATTATTTTGCTTACAAAAACGCATTTTTGTTAAAACAACTGGCTCAAATTGCCCAAAAATTAAGAACAAATTAAGCACAACCGCCGTGCAGAAAATGATCCTTGTGCAGCTATTGTCTGCAGTTGCCGAGAGAGTGTTGCCGAAACCAATTGTAGAATTGCACACAATCTAGGTATCCCACTGATGATCAGTTACTGATTTGCCTTTTATTTCAACGACATCATAGTTGTCTGTGCAATTTCAATTTTGGTTGAAATGCCCTCAAGGACATGATCAAGGCTGCTTTTTAAAGAATTAAAATGATCAGAGTCAACGATCGCTAGTTATAATTAAACTGTTAAAGAGAGCAAGAAAATGCTTCCCTTCTTGAAAGAAACGTGATCAGTGTAGTTTAAATTTTAACGCTTGCGTGTTAGTGTATTTAGAGTTAAGACAGCAGTAGACTGTCATCTGAACATTTGCCTTTGCTTTTCAAATAATTCGAATGAAGATTGATGTTAATGAAAGAATAAACTTCGTATTATAATTCTTGTAGTCACTGTTGTTTTTGTGGTAATTTTGTGAATAAAATCCTTTTAACAAGATATAAGTTTCAACAATGACATGTATTGGCAATAATGTTGCTTTTCGCTTCGACAAAATGCTAATATAATTTCATGGGATATTTAGAAATATTTAGGAGATTTTTAGGGAGAAAATGGAGATTTATAAAACTTTTAGCGGGAATTTCCGGATAGATTTTTAGGCGATTTTTCGGAATTTTTGTAATTAGGCCTGAAACCAAACCATTCAATTAGATACTTTTACAAATCTTGCGGATACGTGTGTTTAACAGAACAATAATTAAGGAAACTGAATGGAAAATATGTTGGGTTATTTCAGCAAAGGCTAATTTAATTAAATATTATCAGTCGTTCTGAGATTTCAAGAAATCATAACAAGAGATAAAAAAAGTTAGTATTTTATTTTATGGAAAGTAATTTCTATTCTAAACTATTTAACATTGATTCAGGTTCGCAGAATAAGTCTTTATCGAGACGGGAAAAGAAAAACAGAAAGCAATTTCTACTAAATTTTAAAATTATGGACTTTGTTTAAATTAAAAACTAAGCTGAAGACAGTTATTCTAATTTTCACTTGAATTATTAGGAAATAGTTCCAAGCACCAGCGTGATACAAAACCGCTCTTTAGAAAAAGCAGTCGCCTGCGCACATAACTGATCCAATCATGTAATTCCCCGAAATGTATTTTTTCGTATTACTAAAAACCTAATAATTATATATAGAAACAATAAAACTGCGGCAAGATTTCTTACGGAATATCTATTCAATTTCATTATAGGGGGAATTCAAATGATAACATAAACAAAAATATATTAAATAAAGCGGCAAATTGGATTCAACTTAACAACGTAAAAGTTTTCGTTTTGAGCAGGTATCTAAGCAAACTATTTACATTTATTTTGTACACAACTAAATTAACCTTTTTCCAAAGTAGCTTTTAAAACTTACCATGGAATAAGAAAGAAGGTGAAAACAAAACTAGTTTAATTTTAACTTTCAAAGAAACTTTTCTTGAACAAAAATCGAAGAACAGTTAAAACTGACAAAAACAAACACTGTTTATCTTGAACAAAATTTGAAAAGATTGATGAAAAACATGGAACAATCTTTAATTACTTTACGATTTAAAACTGTTTGTTTAACATCTTACGTTGTAATTCAAGTTACCACAAAAAGTTCTATACCAAAGGAGAATGTGAAATGGGTTTTTGTGCACTCTTGTTTAACCACATTGATACGTTTCTAGAAAAATACATTAATACTAAATAGATAAACATTTGTGCAAAATACTACGGTGTGAAGATCTACTTAGCAACCAAAACAATACCCTAAACAAACTCACAATATTTGGATATAATAGTGTGCAATGCTTGCTAGAGCAAAACAACCTTAAAGTCGCAATGCTTTATTTTTGTGTTTCAGCAATTAACGATTACTAGTGAATGATCAATTTAGCCAATGATCAATTTCTCAAACTTCGGTAATGTGCTATTCAAGGTGAAGTTCACGCCCGCCGACCAAGATTATCTGATGCGGCATGACACACTTTCAAAGAAACTTTTCAAAGAAACTTTTCTTGAATAAAAATCGAAGAACAATTGGAACTGACAAAAACAAACAATGTTAATCTTGAACAAAATATGAAAAGATTAATGAAAAACTTGGACAATCTTTAGTTACCTTACGATTTAAAACCGTTTGTTAACATCTTACATTGTAATTTAAGTTACCACAAAAAGTTCTATGCCGAAGAAGAATGTGAAATGGGTTTTTGTACACTCTTGTTTAGCCACATTGATACGATTCTAGAAAAAATACATTAATACTAAATAGATAAACATTTGTGCAAAATACTACGATGTGAAGATCTACTTAGCAACCAAAACAATACCCTAAACAAACTCACAGTATTTAGATGTAATAGTATGCAATGCTTTCTAGAGCAAAACAATTTTAAAGTCGCAATGCTTTATTTTTTGTGTTTCAGCAATTAACGATTACTAGTGAATACTAGAAATGGTGTCTGTCTGTTCACTTATGTCTTTTTGCGCCAATGATCAATTTCTCAAACTTCGGTAATTTCCTATTCAAGGTGAAGTTCAGGCTCACCGACCAAGAATATCTGATGCGGCATGACACACTTTCAAAGAAACTTTTTTTGAAACAAAAATCGAAGAACAATGAGAACTGACAAAAATAAACAATGTTAATTTTGAACAAAATATGAAAAGATTGATGAAAAACTTAGAACAATCTCTAATTACCTTACGCTTTAAAACTGTTTGTTAACATCTTGCGTTGTAATTCAAGCTACCACAAAAGGTTCTATTCCAAAGAAGAATGTGAAATGGGTTTTTGTACACGCTTGTTTAACCACATTGATACATTTCTAGAAAAATACATTGATACTAGATAGATAAACATTTGTGCATAATACTACGGTGTGAAGATCTACTTAGCAACCAAAACAATACCCAAAACAAACTCACAATATTTAGATATAATAGTATGCAATGCTCTGCTAGAGCAAAACAACTTTATAGTCGCAATGCTTTATTTTTTGTGTTTCAGCAAATAACGACTACTAGTGAATACTATAAATTATGTTTGTCTCTTCACTTATGTCTTTTTGCGCCAATGATCACCTGCTCAAACTTCGGTAATGTCCTATTCAAGGTGAAGTTCACGCCCGCCGACCAAGGATAGCTGATGCGGCATGACACACACAGAAAAATTTGAAAACACATTGTAAAAGTTTATTGCAATTTTTGAACAGCAGGATCCTTTAAACTAATCAAGTTTTTCTAAAATTAGAACACAAACTAAGAGGTCCAATTATTGATGATTTAATATTCAAGTAGTGTGTTTACGAACCACTTGCCCAACAAAAGCGATCTCGTACTTAGCAATTTAAGTTTTATTTTCAACTTCAAGGTAGCCCGCATCGATCCGTGCAAATATATACGCCCTGAAAATTGGTTTTCTTCACTTTTGAAGACACTTTGACAGACTTCGTTCATCACTACCGGTAAGCAAATTTCTTATTACTTGGTTTTTCTTAAATTAATGTTTCGTACGTTTTAAAGTTTGGATGTCAACTAAAATAGAAACAAAGTTTTAAATTTCAGAGGCAAGGCAATTAATTTTTGGGACTAGCAACGGTCATTCTTTAGATTTCATCTTTCGGTACATTTTCAGTTAAGATTCTATGCTTCTTGACTCACAAATTTTTGGGCCACTTTACCGTTAGGTTTTTTGTGTGTTAGCGCTGTAAACTAACATTTTCCTTCTTCTTCCTAAAAGAACTTCGCTTTTGCAATAACACTTTTGACGTATATGGGATCTCGTTTTGAACCCAACAAAAACCGTACAGTTATAGAACGATAACCTATTTGCTAAAAACTGTAATATTTGAGCTAACGATTTCCTAATTATGTTAAAATTTTGAATGTATCTTTCATTGTTTAAAGTAATAACAAAAGCTTAACTGTCTGGTAAATCACCGCTTGTCAGCTGAGCTTGAATCTTTTCCACGTTATCCATTCTTATTGACAGTCGATTTACTGCAAGATCAGGTTAAACTGAGTTTGCTCAGTCTTAAAGTTTAGTTAATAAAACACTTCTAAGTTTGATTAAAAAATTGAAGTACGAGATCACACACCCACCATGTATAAAATTTCTTTTCTATCATTTAATAAGAAAGCAATTTTAATCACATTCAACAGTAGCACGGAGTTTTTTAAAAAAAATTTGAAGGGTCGGTTGGTCATACAAAAAATCCCTATGTTTTTTCTTTAGCTGTGGCATTCTAACACATCCCTTTCTGATCGAAATAATATTAAAATAATAAGATCTAGTTGTTAGGTACAATGAATCAGAATAACCCTTCTGTATAAGTTGCAAGCATAAAAATAATTTATTTAATAACTGTCTTAAGTTCTTTTCGGTTGCTCAGATTTTCGAAAAAGATAAACTTCAAAGTCGTTTATTTCATTTTTTTTGCTTTTCGTCGAAATAGGGTCGGTCGGATCCGTGCTACCGAAAATTAAATTGATCTGGCCTTATGGCACACTAGCACGCTTTGATTCAGAAACAGTGACATTCCTTTAAACATAATCGTTCGGGTGGCCCTGGTGCAATAAGTAACACCAAACACTGGTACAAGAGATACATTAAATGGAGCATACATGTTTGGAATAATTGCGGGTTGTAATCAACTTTTTCAAAGGTACACAGAACAATTTCATTGACAGAGCGTTTGTAAAGTTGGCTTGAACTTTCTTAAGGAAATGTGCGCTGTATAAGTTTGAATTTATTATTATCAATTTACATGTACTCATTTACTATATTTTTCCACGTTAAGTTCTGGTAACTTAATTGTATTTGGCATGTACGTATGAAATTGAAAAGCTTATCTTTCCAAAGTGAAATATTTTGAAACCACCTTACATGCGACAAATAAAGAAAGGATCTTTTGTACATTTTACGTCTGAATGGACATACGTTGCAAGCGAAATCAACCCATTCCTCTTTTTAAAGAAAAAGTTATTTAGTATAAAATCTTTCGGGTCTGCCATCCGAATTTTGTACAAGTGCATTAGGCAGAACAATATTTAAGGAAGTTAAACGGAACTATATGTTGTATTACTTCAGCAAAGGGTAATTTATTTAAATGTTTTCAGTCGTTTCTCAGACAAAAACAAAAACAATAACAAAAGTTAGTGTATTAATTATATTTTATTCTTATGTGCGCAATTTCACCGTTTAAACTTAAGATAAAACAGTTACGTTTGCAGACTGATTTCTTATCGAGAAAGGATAAAGAAAACCAGAAAAGCAATTTCTACTAAGTTTAGAATAATGGTCTTTGCATAAAAAAGAAAGCTGAAGAAAGTTATTCTACTTTTTATTTGAGTTATTAGAAAATAGTTCCAAACACCAGCGTGATACCAAACCGCTCTTTAGAAAGAGCAGTCGCCTGCGCACAGAACTGATCCAATCATGTAATTCCCTTTTAAAAATGTATATTTTGTATTACTAAAAAACTAATATGTCTATGTAGCAACAATATAACTGCGGCATGATTTCTTGTGGAATTTGTTTTCAATTTTGTCATAGCACATAGATCAAACCAATTCTTGAAATTGATGTGTGAAACATCCAAAACATCAAGTTTGACGTTGATTTCTAGTTGTGCGCCAAGATCGTCGTAGAGACAAAACCGCATTTAAACTTGACCCGTTATTAACCAAAATATAACACAAGCTAACTTTGGTTGTTACTGAAAAAAAGAAAATAAAATCTGATTTTCTAGTTTCTAATTATGTTCTTTCAGTGAGTTCGCACAAGACACGTCTTGGTGCTCCAATGTTGATCATTGCATTGTGAATTGGAGTGCGTCTTCATACGATTTATTAAGGATGTTTCCAGCAACAAGAACCCAAATACATTGCGCTATTAGCAAGTCATCATCATCATCATCTTCTTCTTCTTCTTCTTCTTCTTCTTCTTCTTCTTCTTCTTCTTCTTCTTCTTCTTCTTC
>JAOEHT020346199.1:0-17926 GCA_025448195.2 Parazoanthus atlanticus | reverse complement strand
CTTTCCTTCAGTAGATGATTTCAAGGCTAAAGTCAAGACACATCCTTTAAACTTACTTTTAATCGATCATAAAATATTCTAAACACTTTCACGAAATTACATTTTTAACAAATGTTTGTTGTAAAAAGTATTGATACTTTCAGTGTAATGCGTTTTAAAGAACTGTATATTATTATTATTATTTTATTATTGGTGCATACCCAGACCGAAAAGAACCATGGGTTGTCAAAATCGAAGGAACAATGGACGTGTCTGCTTTAGAAACTGGACATGGAAATCTATTTCGCCATCATGCACAACAAAAAAGACAACCTTTTTTTAAAATCGCTATCTATACAAGTCCGTTAGTCCCTCGTGGAACTTATCCAATACTTTCATGATTTGCAAAAAACACAAAAGGAAAGGAACTTTATTAGAGATGAAGTTAATAACAGAGGTGGGGGAAAAGGCTTAAGCACACTGCAGTGTTACAGAAAATAAAACTGGTACCTTAGAAAAATTGACCCATTTGTTTGTCATCTGTGAGGGAAGGGCGAGTTCTTGTGAGCTACAACTCGTACACTGATTCTGTGGAATCTACCTAAAACTTGTGCCACGCGAGGATGCAAAGTAATGAAGAAAATCTACATGAAATTAAGGGTGTTAGCACGCGTCTGGTTATCCACACTGAATGATTTTGAAACGAAAACTTAGTTTCTAAACAGAAACCGCAGATTTATCACCTTTCAATCTGTTTAAAAGACGTATACGGAGAATAGTAAAAAGAAATTTAGTGACTACTAATCCTTTGACAGGTTTGGTGCTTAAAGAGTCAAACAACATTACTAGAAAAAGTTTAGTTTAACCAAACCTGGACTCCGTCCAACGCTGATTTCAGTTGCTTAGCAACTACTTTCTCTGTCTTTGAAGCGTCACTGTTTTTCTCCCGGGCTTCTTCAAGAGACGCGTTGAGTTGGAAGCTCGTTTCCCGCTCGTCCTCCAGAGCACTGCGCATGCTCGAATTCCTTTCTCTTTCTGTATCAAGGGCGGCGGTCAGTTCTGCAAAAGCAGTTTTCAAGCACATAATTTAAAATTTACTCTATGCTTTTTTTCGTGGTGTTATTCCATGACCTATAACACTAAAATTGATCCGAGAATTAAAGAATCATGAAGCTGTTTGCGATGAAGTGAAAATATAATTTTACAACGTTCATACACAGATCTGATTTTCCATGACCGATTTTTCTTTTTCAGGCCTTCCAGGCCTCGATTTTGAAATGTTCATTTTCTATGACTTCCAGGTTTTCAATGACATTGTTTTTTTACAAGTTATGAGGAAAGTAAACACCTTTTTCTGTATAAAGAATTTCGAACATTTTTAAAGATCTGCGAAAAAAAACCCCCTGAATCGTATTTTGATAAGATTAAATCACGCGACTTAGTAAAAATATAATATCTCATTTCATACCGGAAAAATCTATCTGAAAACTGCTGTTAGAAATAACCAAAACAACAATTACTTTATTCCGGTACATTACATGGAATTTACAATACAGGTATTTAAACTAATTAACAAAACAAAAATAGAGAGTACCTTTACCACCTAAAATAACCAAAGGGCAACAGTAATCGAGTTAGGCGATACATAATATGAAATTCGTCAAGCGACAAGAAGTTTCCGGCAGAAAAACGAGATCTAGCGCAAACCTGAATCTTCCCTTATGCAGGCTAACCAACGGCCAAAGATCCTTTACTTTCCGTGGAGCAAAAATTTTTAACTCACTCCCTGATGACTTAAAAGCTGTCCAATGCTCAAATATTTTTAAACAAAGACTCCGTAATTATCTACAACTCCATTCTAAACAATAATTTTTATACAATCTTCTTTTATCCATTGTATTTTCCAGCTTATTACTTTCCTCTATTTCCATAGTTTTATATTATTATATTTAGCAGATTTTTATGTATGTTTCGATGTATGTATTGCCTTATTTTTTAATATTGTAGCTGAAAAGCCCTTTGCAGGGATGCTTCAATAAAAATGTATGTGTGTAAATGTATGTACGTAAGGGCGAAGATCCGACGTTAAGCTTTCCTGGTTTGGGCCTCTCGTTCTGAGGATTATTTTCCTGTGGTTCCTAGGGTTCAATTTCATAAAAGCTGCAGTCTAACGTCAGACGTTAAACATATTGAAAATCCTACTTAAACGTTTGTTGCTCTGTGCAACGACTACTCTGAGGCGCCAAGTTGGGTTGCATGTGCGGCATCTTTTGCATAATAGTATACAGGGCTTTCAGGGCTCCATGTTGCCAGTGCTCAGTCCCCGGACAGACAAGTGACATAAGTAGCATCATCGTCCATTCTGTTGTTCTGGCTGGTCAAATCAGTACACTGCGATTGCAAGTCAAGACTTGAATAAACGTTCTCGGCTACAAAACACTTTTGCTCTCAATTTGTTAGTTACGTTACGTTAGTACCAATTATCTAGCTTAATCTGTATTTGCTGTGCAAAAATCGGCGACAAGTTAACGCCAAAATGTTGACTATTTCAGAGGGATATTTCAAGATGGCGGTACACGCAAAATTTAAACAAACTAAGTCACTTTAGTGGCGTTAGCTCCTAAACAGCAGTATGGCAGGGGGTGAACGGGGTAAGAGGAGGCGAAAAGCATCAGAAAAAATATATAATTTGCTATCGACTTTTTTGGCGGGGTCCACAAGCCACACTTACTAGTTGGCCCTGTAGTATTGAATAGCAGTTCTAGCATTTTGTGTTTAGGATCCACGTATTTTACAACAGCAATCCTAGATCGGAGCGACTGGATGTTGCGCTTTCGCTTTATTTAGTTGCACACAAGCTATGTGGGCAAAACCGGGCAAGGTGAAATCCAAACGGAATTAACATGCTCAAATATCATTGGCTGTGCGGGCGCATGCGCATGCAATTAATGCTGGACCCATTTTTCCCGCGTGGGGCCCAGTCCGCCGGAGCGCAGCGAAGAGCGAAGAAAAAACTGGGCCAGAACTGGACTATTGTCACCGTTGCTGTCCCAGTTGCTAAAGGTTCCTATTATCACAACAAGGAAAAGGTGTCAAATCCTTGAACAATGCCTTGATTAGTTTATTTCCGTTTTCATAGCAATAAGCACAGTAAAAATTCTTGATATTACATTTCGTCTTTGTCTTTATACACATTTCATTATTTCTGATGCAAAATTCGATAGTATAAATACCGAATTTATACAGTGCTTTTCTCGGTAAATATATAGTCTGAAAATAATTCATTAAAAAGTTTAACTAATTTTCTTAACTATAAATATCTGAAAAAATACTTATAATGTTGAAAAGCTTGTTCATATACACACATTATATTATCTACAAGTAACACGAATATCCGGGTTATGAACGACATCAAACGAACGTGGTTATGACCCAAACACTTGTAACTATGGTAACAGTCTTGTAAGAAAATATCCAAGCACCAACGTAAACTGCCAACAATTTGGCCAGCGGTAACTTCCTAAGAACTCTGATCACGAACTACCTGACCCAGGACCCGCAATAAATGATTCATTAACGGCTCTCATGGATGTTGCTAGAAGTCTGCCATTAATTCTTAGTTTTTCGAAACAATTAGAAAATGCTCACACACAAAACAAAATAGTTTAAACGTAAAATTTTGTTGTGTTTGTTATCTGACTCAGTCACCTTTCTAAGGTTTCAAAATTTAATTTCTCCAAGAAAACTCATTTCAGTGGCACCCCAATCAACAAGAATGTAAATTACCACCACAACAGCAACAAGAGTTGTCAAGTTGTCCGTGAAAGTCGTCATTGAATCACTTAATATACAACTGGATAGCATGCTATTAAAACACTCGATGATTCGATATGACACTGGAAAATACCCTTCTACTAAATATGAAATGTTGCGACAGAACTGTAAGCCTGGACACTAAACCAGGATTGTTATCACTCAAAAGTTCAAACTTCCAACATCAATGCGAATTGTTTGGTCTGTATGAAATTGGGTTTTGAAGAGATTACAGGCTATTTTCTGATATTATGAAAATATTTCATAATTACGTATGTTGTAAGTTATAGATGTGCAAATATTTTCAGCTGAATTGCTTTCATGTAACAAAAATGCCAAACATTAACACGAACAGATATCACAGTTCTTTCCAACAGTCGAGTGCTAGACTCTTGCAAAGTTAACAAAAGACACTCACTAATGTGCGTCTTGTCACAATTCGAGATAAAGGAAAGTGATATTTGTATTTAGGTCATCCAAACTTTTTTTTCCGTTTCTCGTTACTTGGGCTCGTAAAGCAGGGTCAGTCGACCAAATAAAGTCTCCTGATTTGGGAGATCACTTGTGCTTAAAATGAGCCTACAAGTACGACATTCAAATTACTTGGGATTGCTTTATGTATATTTTGGATATTGAAAAATAACCCTTTCATTTACAAAACTTATGAATTGGAGAAGCAATATACATTTTTCGTGCGTTTTACTGGATGATAGTGCTTATGCGTATTTTTTTACAAAGTTTGTTCCTCAGTTAATCAGAAAAAAGGTGACATCTTACTGTCTACCTGTAATATGCACGTTAAAGTTTTTGTTAAAATACTACTTAGCCTCGAGGATACGCACTTTTGAAAGCAACCCTCCATACTGAATGATGAAAACTTGAAAACTTGTTAGCGATTTTTTGCCTCATATTTTGCTGTAATTGCAACTGTTTTTGCGAAACTTCAAATTTTGGGTCGGACGGATAACGAGAAACGGAAAATAAAGTGGGAATGACCTTGTCTGGAGAGTAAATTTATTATCACAGATCAGGAAAGGAGGATCAACTACATTACGACGATCTGCGAGAAAATAGACTCTTTCCACGTGATCTAACTATCCCGCATAATATCAAAAATGATCTTACCACTTTGAAACTCTATCCAAAGTATATCTTAATGACAATTCTTGCTCGGTTCCAATCGTCCTGAGCAGATACACTACCTTTTACAACGTGGCCATCGTATACAATATTTAGGGAAAAAATAAAAATTTAACCCCTAAAAAGTAGGAATTCTTAGGGATTAATGGCTGGAAAAACGGGCTAAGTTAGAGATTTTATTCAGGAAGAAATAAGCAATCTATCAACGTTGCTACCATTGGCATCCAAACAGAAAGATACTCAACCAAAAAACTAGCATATGCCATTAATGACTTAGACCGGAAGGGATCACGTGAGTCTTGTCTTGAAAATGCTTGATATGGATCCTAAATCGTTGAAATTTTGAAGTCACTGGCACGATGCTTAATTATTCCACATCTGACACCCACACTACAAAGAATCTTGCAGTTTGCCCAAGTAAGGCAGAAGTAGAACCCCCGCCAAGCACATTCAGTAACATCGACCATGCGAAATAAACGGAAAAGGGGGGGGAGGCTCGGACTTCTAATCCTTCTCACTGGTATTTATGTATATTCAACACCAAGTCGAGGCTAACGCTGTAGAACTGAGTCTAACTCAGTGGACTATTGCAATTCATATACTAAGAGCGAATCAAATTGTAAGAGTTTGAATCCTTTACTGTTCTCCTTTCGAGGAGAAAGCCACAGTGACCTTTGGAAGATTACGATACTTTCAGAGGGGCGTCAATATTTTGGGAACTTTACGGTAATTCATTTCGTTGTAACTGATTATCATTTCTAAAATCCGTTTCATTTCCTAGTTTACTTCTTGCTCAGTTCTTCTCTCAACACCACTATAGCTTATAGCAGGAAGGAAGTTTCTTTGTTGTAATTAATTTGTTTTTCCCCCAAACTCTCTAAGCTTAAATCGTTTTGGAGCTGATTTGGACACTATAAGTAGTTCAACAACTTTATACGAGAACCTCTTGAAATCTATATCATAAGTTACTATAATACGTTTGACTATATTAGTATGTTTTGTATATGAGGCTGAAAGGCCAATACATTAGATAACATAAATCTATATAATATACAGCACATAAAATAAACTCAAATGGTCCTTTTGTTTTCGTGTTAAAGTCCAACATGTTAAAGTATCTTGTAAATCTTATGTATCAAGGAGGTCTTAATCTAATAAAAGGTGTGATTTTCTAGAAACGGAAAAGAAATCTGTTTTTGGTATAACGTTAGAGTATGACGAAGAAAAGTACGTGAGGGAGGGGAGGGTAAGGAGTGGATGTTTTCTTTGTTTGTTTGTCATGCTTTTCCAAGTCTTTCAGACGTTCCCAGTGGATATATTTACAATTACGCACCATTTGAAGTGGTCGAGTTAAACCACCGAGGCCGTTAAGACCTCATTATACGCAGATTCTATGCTACTCTTCAGATCTCGGTACGACACAACCAGTGTCGATTGCTCATCTCTCGACACCAAACAAAGTCTCTCCGGAGAACCTGCATCCAGCTAGAACGACAAAGGAAGAATAACCAGATTTACTCCTAGACTTCACAAACGTTTATCGTGGAGAGGAGAAAGGGGGTCAATTAATTTTGTTTCGCGACTCCGCCCAATACGGAATATATTTTCTCCCAACTACATTACTTGCAAAAGAGTTAGGACAAAAAAATAGTGTCCGAAAATAAAACCATCCGAAATTTTAATAATAATAATAATAGTTAAAAGAATAATAGCAATAGTAATAACAAGAATAATCTTCTCAACACACTCTATGCGTTACAACAACAACGACAACAACTACAAAAAAATGTCCAGACAAAGTTAAATATGTTGTAATTACTAAAACAAAACTTCTTGAATAAAAAAGTGTTGAGATTTGGATGCTTAAGTAACACTTTAGACTGATCCATAAATGGGGAGCAGCAAAAGAAAAGAATGCTGACCATAGGTGACAGTACTGACGGCAAGCGGCAGTGAGAAAGAGGCGAGAGCTTATGGAAGGGAGTTTCTCCAAAAGTCCCAAACCTTCAAGACGCCATTTTGGATTCGTGTAGTTTTTGACGTCACTAATCTCACAAGAAGAAGACATCAACAATGTTTATTCACGCTCAGTTAAAAAGAAAAACTTATAAACAGGCAAAGTAACTTGTAAAATTTGTCAAAAAGACACAAAGTTCCAATTTAGACACGAATTTAGACAAACATGCCTTCGTTGTTGCCATAGAAACACAACCCTTCCTCTATAATAAAATAATTAGAAATGTGTTTTCTGATAAATTATAGGGAAAGTCGCAAAATTGGTGGGTACTGATTTGAATATGGAGAAGTTCTGCGCGGTTGAAATCAGCGCGGATGTTTTCTGCCCTTACCCCCACCCTCGCCTAAAATAGGATTAATAGAACCGATTCCTACCTTGTTTAAACACGACACGACGTGTGCAAGGTCAATCCACGGGGAACCAGTCTCCGAGACCTGGTGAAACAGGTAGTCACGAAAGAGCTTCAGCAGATATCTGTCTCCTGTTTCTGACCAGCTCGGATCCATTCCAAATCTAGAAAGGGCGTAACAAAAGTTAGTTAAAAGCTGTCAAACAGTGGTTAAGGGTTTGGGGAAAGTAAAATGACAATAATAAAGAGAAAAAGTGGCTACTCTGGTCTCTCGTTGATGGTCCCCAGCTTGCACATTAGTCGAAACAAACGGCCCATCTCCATTTCCTGTGACAAGAACAGTAACGCTATTTCAATGATAATGATATAATAATAATAATAATAATAATAATAATAATAATAATAATAATAATAATAATAATAATAATAAATGGATTATTAACAGTATCTCTTCATATGCCATTCTATAAGACAATCAACTTTTCTTTTTCTCCACTCGTGCAATGGGCAAGCGAGATTCAAGTTGCAAGAGATTTAAGACAAGCGATTCAGAAAGACTGGTCATCCTCAAACTGAAATAACTCGTCTGAGACGACCAGACGACTGCTATTGCCCTGCTATAAAAAGTTCCTATATGAAATTCCAAAAATATACTTCGGAAAACCGCTACTGAAATACAACTTTAGTTCAGAGTGCAGCAGCACATGTGGTCCCATTACACTGGATTATAGTTTAGTACTTCAGCAAGCCGACTAGGATATACACTGTATACAACAGCAAAACTGAGGAATTCGGGTCTTCTTGCGTCCACCTTGACGAAAACAAATCTAAAACAAAATCTAAAACTAAAACAAATCCTAACGCTTGCTCAAATCAGTATTTCCGGAATCACCCCACATGAGAATCTAACCAGCTTTTAATATATTCTTCAAAACCTGTACTTCAAATATAACTTGAGAAACATTGCACCACATCGTCCAAGAAGCACTTGTGTTTTCCCTGTCCCCTAAATTATTTTTAGTACCACTGATCACCATGAACAATCTCCGCCATCTGGTAAGTACCCAGTACCTTGGAAAGTTCTCCTTCTAACACATCAGACTTCACTTGCGCGGCATCTAGCTGGGTGTAGAACCTGGCGCCGATCATGGGCATGATGTCATTGACGCTCTTCATGTGAGATGGCGGAGGACTACTCAACAGGTATCTGTTGAAACAAGTTGTATTTATAAATACGAGATATTCAGGCACAAATCTATGTTTATGAACAGGCAACTCGTACTGTTGTTGATGTAAATTAAAGGAGATTGTAGTTCTGTAGTCCAATGGCAAAGTTGGATAGTTCAACGCTAGCTTCAACTGAATTGCCTCAAATCTTCTACGTTTCTATTTTAACAGCAACCAAGGTTTCTTCATTTCCTTCCATTCTTGTGGCATTCAATATGACTACTTAATTAGACTTGCTCCAAGTTGAGCTCATAATAAGCGACTCACTTAGTCATTTTTCTAATGCAAGTTTAACCTCGTTCCAGTTTCCCTGAGGAGGCAAAACTTAAGATTGACAAAATGTGAGCGACTAACACAGTTTTTCTCCATATTAGCCTGGCATAAATACAGATTTGCAATTGCGTCAATAACATATCGGTATTTATATATCAGAGAAATGTTAAATACGCGGCGGAACCGAGGATAATTCTTTTTAAAAAGTCCACCATTTTACCTTAACACTAAGTACTTACATGATCAGGTTCTTGAGATCCCCGGAGTAGTTCATGGCAACATACTCCATGGACTGCTGAATGTGCTCGCGCTGAACTGCTTGCAGTGAATAACAAGCCAACGCAAGAACCAGCTTGCCGAGGGAGGTCAGATCCTCTTGCTAACAAGAAAGGAAAAAGAAAACCTTTATTGTATAGTTCATTTTGTTTCTTCTTCTCAATGCTAGATCACACAGAATTGGGAAAACAAAACACGATTTTCGACGACCTTTACTCATACTTCCATGCAAACATTTTCCTCGTCCCAAGGCGCGGCTACCCAGGATCATCACGGAAATAAGACCGCTTCCTATTGGTTGAGTCTGACCTGCCCCAAAAACTATTTCCTACCACTGTCCATATTAGGCAGTGGAACTTTAAACGAGTGGAACAGAAAAATGAGCTAAAACTAATGCTTATTTATTTGCCTATAAGTTTCGGCCTATGTGAAAAGTCGACCTCTATTCTCAGCCATGTGAGAACAAAAATACTACTGAAGAATAACCGCAACATGAAGCCAAACTCGACCTTCCACAGAGAAACATACAACGACGTATTGTTAAAATGTGTCTGAAATTGCTATTAAGATCCAACGATGTCTATCACTTTGAGAGCAGAGGTTATCTTGATGTGAAGTTCAACTGAAAAAATTCATTACGCCAACTGAACAACATGTTGTTGTCAAATTGATGTAAGATCCCTACTCCCGAGCCAGGGAGAAGAAAATGATGATTAAGATTATTTTCAAGCCATACCTGAAAGTGAGGCACCATCGCATTTGGACTGTTACTTGCGTCAAAACTCAGCACGTCAAATATGCCACCTCCATTTATTCTTAACCTAGAAGGGAACAATTTGTAGTGTCACCTTTTCTGATGTTGCTAAGGCCAAGTAAAAAACACTTTGGTTTGGGTAAGCCGAATTTCCCCGGATTTGTTCCTCAGCCCTCAATTCTTTCCCATCCGAAAAAATCAGCTGCTATCTTTATTGATTTTGATGAGATGGCATTTTTTTTTCTTCACAAAAAAAACTATCTGACAGTGCGTTAGATCACAAACAACTCGTGATATCGCCGCCAAATTATATTATATTTGTGCAAAAATGTGCAGGTCTTTGTTTCCACATCTAATAGTAATAAGATTGTCTTTTTGACCGTCTGTCTGTCTGTCTGTCTGTCTGTCTGTCTACCTGTATGTATGTTTGTTTGTCTGTCTCTCTCTCTCTCTCTCTGCCTGCCTCTCTGTCTGCCTGTCCGTCTGTTCGCCAGCCTTTGTTTGGTTACAATTCTAACTTTCTTTCTGTCTATTTTTCTGTCCGTCCGTCCGTCTGTCTTCTGTCTGTCCATCTGTCTCTCCGCCTGTCTGTCTGTCCCTCTTACCTCGAGTTCCCAATCAGTAAAATCTTGGAAGGGTCGATGACTCTACACGCCAGTCCAGCTGCGTGCACAGCCCTTAGAGCTGACGACAGTTGAATAATATAACTCCATATCAACCTCTCTGGCATCAGTCCCCCCTGTTTTGCCCCACGCCCGGGTCCCATCATGCCACGCCCACTTGGTGGGAAAAGTAAACTTCCGTCAGGGTTGACCGGAAGGTGGGACTCGGGCCCAGTAAAATGACGCGACAGGAGGGTCTCCGCTCCAGGGTGATAGTCGTAAACAAAGACCAGCGCTGCAAAGTATATTTGTAACTATAAATTTAAACTGACGACAGAAGAAGCTCATTACTTCCATTTAGTCCCCTTTCCACAGCATTTCCACAGCAATCCACAGGGAAAATAAGGCCCCATTTCCTGACTACACACTACTGCCCTCCTTCTAATAAGGCCCTCATCTTACGAGCCCCAGTTTCAAACTTCTGAAATTTAAATAAGCCCGGTCGTTCTTCTTATTTGAACAAGACAATATTTGACTGCTTACGATTTTGAACCTTGAAATTCTATTGGCTTTATTGACTCGATGTTCTAGCTTGTCAAAAATTAAAATGAGAAAATGTTACAAAGAAAGAAAAAGTTGCAACAACCGAAGTTAGAAAAGCTTTTCCATGACCCTTTTCCTCAATTTCCAGTCCAAAGAATAAACCCCCGTGCTGGGGTATTACAGTCAATGGAAGTGACGTCAAAACCGCAATCAGAAAATCTTTGTAACTTTAAAACTTCAACCGTCCGTTACTACTTCTCGGTGGAGAAAATTCAAAACCTCTAAGTTGTACTTATTAAATCGTATTTTGGGCGCGTTATAAATTCGGTATCTGGAGAAAAAACATTACGTTGTCTTATGGATTTTATTCTGAGCGTTTGGAAGCAAATAAATGATTTTTGAACGAGAGAAACCCACCGACTTGCCGCTATCTTCAACTGATATGCCCAAATGAGTTTTGAAGTTTTGCCCAAATCTTGAAAACTACTTGTACGACAAAGATCTCTTGAGTATGGTTCTCACGTTACTTCTGTTATTATAAAAAGTGTTCAGTGATTGTCAAAACGATGAATAGCATAATTGAAGCAATGATCAAGAAGGCCCAGTTTACGCATTTCTGTATAATGCTTGTCACAGGATGAAAAGCCTGGTCTATATAACCGTTTATACCGATGCTTAAACTCCTCCCGTACACAGAATAATTCTATTACTGTACCAAGTCCCTCAAATATGTACTACACATGGCGACTGTAAGTTTCAGTAGCACTAAGTTTCCGAGATAAAGAAGATGACGTTGTCAGTCCTGTTAACCATTCTAAAACTACTAGAAAGCGTACTCCTACAAGCCTAAAACCAATTCATTGATAGTATCAGAACGGTAAAAAATTACAGTTTATTGTAGATTACAATTGTTTTGGTTGTATTGTACATTACCTAAAAATATAAAACCAAGAAACGACTCAGCTATGAAAGATGAATCGGTATTTTCTCTTTACAGCATGCATAGAATCCACTACTGGTTTTGATTGGGTTCCGAAGGAGAAAGCTCGTCGCTGCGAAGGAAATATAAGCGTGTGTGGGGTGGCTAATGAAATACTTACAATTATCATTAAACGCTTTAGTCGTAAAAACCTCCCTTAACGAAACCAGGTTCGAGTGACTAAGCTTCTTCCATTGGTCGACCAACACCATAGATTTAGCATTCACAAGTCGGAAACCTGCGCAAACGAATGAATGGTTAGTGAGAACGAAGCGAAAGTCTTTAAAGG
Organism: Parazoanthus atlanticus; assembly: GCA_025448195.2. NCBI lineage: Eukaryota > Metazoa > Cnidaria > Anthozoa > Zoantharia > Parazoanthidae > Parazoanthus > Parazoanthus atlanticus. The sequence continues at coordinate 5,685 of JAOEHT020346199.1, read as the reverse complement.
AGTCTTGTCAAAGTCTAGAAGACAGTGGGTTAGGTTTTAGGGGTTAGGTCTCATTTAGGACGTAGGGGTTAGGTCTCAATTGGGACGAAAGTTCTGTTCTTTTCCCCTGTCACACCCATTCAATTTATTTTGATTACTCACCTTTCTTTTGTAATTTATGTGACAAATTAAATAAACTAAACTAAACTGGGTTCAGCTCCGTGTATCATACACTTATGTATTGCCTTAATGGGGCTGTTTTGCGACCGAATCACTACAGTTTCTGTTTTTTTCAGGAATTCGACTTTCATGTTATTTATACAAGGAATTTTCAAAGAAAGTATCTCAATCAACCGAAAAGATCTTTGATGAATCACTTCTGCCAACTTTCGATGCATTTTAAACTAATTTATTACTTTATGTTCCGGCAACTGATTGAAATGTTGTCGTAACAGGACAAATAACTATGATAACAGACCATCCGTACCAATAAAATGAGGGGGTTCCCATCTATGGTTGTCCATTTGTTTCAAAATTCTGACTTGATATACGGGCTATTTATCCCGTGTATTGACCATAAAGACGTGTGTACATTCGCATTATTTCTACTATAAACACGCGTATATACGGGCATTAAAGATGCATATATTCGGTGTTAAACACGCGTATATACGGGCAGTATAAAAAATCGTGCATATTCGGGCAGCAAAGCCCGTGTACAGGTCCGTTAAACACCCGTACAAATGGCCACTAAAATCGCATCTATACGGGACACCAAACGACATACTCGTGTGTATGCTCACTCAGGCGTGTTAATTGTACGCGTACGTATACACGCGTCTTGGGTGCCCGTGAAAACGCGTACAATTAACACGCCTCAGTGAACAAGCAACCGAGGCCCGGTTGTTCAAAGGTTGGATAACTTTATCCAGTGGATAAATCCCTATCCGGCGGGTAAAGTTTGCTCGTTGTCCAATCAAAATTAAGAACGCGTCAATTTTATCTGCTGGATAGGGATTTATCCACTGGATAAAGTTATCCAACCTTTGAACAACCGGGCCCAGACAACTAGAACCCTATGGGTCATATTATGTTATTCAAATGCTTCAAATTCAATGCAACTTTAAATTGTCTAACTTCAAATTTAGTGACGAACTTCAAATTTAGTGACGAACTTCAAATTTAGTGACGAACTTCAAATTTAGTGACGAACTTCAAATTTAGTGCAACTTCAAATTTAGTGCAACTTCAAATTTAGTGCAACTTCAAATTTAGTGCAACTTCAAGTATTTTGAAACAAATGGACAACCATACCCATCTGGCCTTGTAACTCAGTTGCTAGAGCAACGGTGATCTGTTCCGGAGATCGTGGGTTCGAATCCCGCCGGGGTCAGAGAGTTTTTCCCTTTCTCCGTGTGCGCCTATTTCCTTTCTAGGGCTATCGCTTAGAAGGAACTACTTGAGAAATTTGTACAGCACTTCAACTTACCACATTTATATAATTACATCTGTTTATTAGTGCTGAGCGGCCAAACCTCACTGGTTACCCCCTCACTTACGTGTTCATTTGCCGCTTATTACCATCTTAACTACCCACGACCAGCTCCCGTCTGGCCTTGTAGCTCAGTTGGTAGAGCAACGGTGATCTGTTCCGCAATCCCGCCGGGGTCAGAGATTTTTTTCTCTTTCTCCGTGTGGGCCCATTATCGCTCACAAGGAGCTACTTGGGACACTTGTACAGCACTTCAACTTACCACATTTATATAATTACATCCGTACCATTTGCCTGTCTAAAAACTCAGATTTGCATCTGAACAGTGCCTTTATAGATATTTTAGTTTTTAACTTAGTTTTATTGTCAATAAACCTTTGAGAAGAGCCCGTTTACATTTGCCACTGAAATGTCTCCCAGTGTTAAGTGCGTAATTAAATAGTTTTCTGCAGTGAGCAAAACACAATACTCACCATGAATGCGCCTCAACACATACACCAGACTGTCCTTGGAGTTGATGGCCTTGTAGCACGTTGTTATGTAACCAAACGTCCTTTGTGCCTGAAGTTTAAATAAAAGAATATTATATTATCTTGTGGATTAAGATTACTGCAGTTCTAAGTTATGACTTGGCAATGTAAACGCAAACTTTGTTTCAAAAAATATCGAAAATTTGCATCATTTCATTCAAGTTCCAAAATTGTAGCATGGAGACTTTTATAGAGTTACGCAAATGGTTGCCAAGGTGACTAGTTGCTAAGGAAAATTCAATTACCGTTTATGCAACATAATTTTTACGCTAGGATATTTATTTTACCGAAAATATTTCTAGGAGCACAGAGAATTTAAGCACCGTGTGATCGATGGTATTGTTTCATTTCCCTATATGAAAAGTAACGTTTGAAGTTTCAAAGCTTAATAAGGCGAAAACATTTTGCACTAAATACTGTGGGAGGATATATCGAAGAACATCAAAAATTGTTACATAACGTAAACTTCCGAATTTAAGCCCATGGGCTTATAGCATTCAAAGCACTTTATTCGGAGTGGGCTTATATTCGGGGGGGGACTTATATTCGGAGGGAATTTTGCGTTTCAAATTTGTTTGGGATTATAACCGGGTGGAGTTTTGCGTCTCGAAATCTTAGACACACGTTTACACGTTAAATGGTCATTTTAATTGTCTTCAAAGACTGTGAAACACTGACAATAATCTAGTTAACCGTATTTGAACGAAACAACAGCTGTAAAGCTACCTTGTTTTCAAGACTGTTATTGGCCCCCCTCCAATTACAAGCTTGCCCTTGGGCTTATAGTCGGGGGGAGGGGGCTTATAATCGGAAGGAATTTTGCGTCTCTGATTTTGGAGGCTTATATTCGGGGGGATTATATTCGGAGTGGCTTATATTCGGAAGTTTACGGTATTTTTTCAACTCCCGTCTTTACGGTGCGTTCGAAAAACATATACCGGAATTGGTACACATTTTGAAAGATTTCTAAATCTCCTCTCAATTTATTCGAAAATTAAGAATTAGGGTGAACTTAAAACACACAGCTTGTTCTGTATATTTTGAAGAAAGCACACTGCTCGACTGAATGGATTAAAGTTCTGTTCAACATATTCTTTTTCCAAAATTCCAAACTAGGACCTTCAAAGAACAGTTACAGCGTTTGAGGCAGAATTGCGCTTGAACTAACTGTAAGAGTCATTATTTACGTCTTTTGTGGCAATGTCCAGAAATACAAGTGGAATCTCACAGTGCCTGCCCCTTTTGTACATGTAAATCTGTATCATAGTGTATAGAATTAAAATCCTTACCTGGTCTGTCGGAGTGTCGATCGGTTCCAGCGGACACAGCGTATGGTAGCTGTCAACCTCTGGCGGAGAATCTTTAATGGAAACAAATTAAGTTAGAATGTATAAAACATGCAGATAATTAATGCAAACAACTGGAACCTGACGATTAAAACAGTGCTCAAAATGCGCGAACTAATGTCTGAAAACCTTAAAATGTTTCAGTGTTTACCTTTGTTAAAATGTAAATACTAAACTTAACTTCTTTTGCTCACAATGCTAGATTTCTCCCCGAGAATAGCAAAAATATATTTGGTTAAGTTTCACCAGGGCTGGGTTCAGCCGATTATAGCAAACAAAATTTGCCTTAACTATAAAAAGTTACATAGTTTAACAATAAATTTATGTTGACAAGTACTTAATATTTGGCCGCTTTGTAGAAGAACTTGACGTTGATTGACTGTGCTTGCAGAAGTCATAAACATGTACAGGATGGGTTGGAATACATGTGGGTTTGAGTTTAAAACTAAATAATGTACATATTATCAGTACTTAAATAACGCAAATTTATCTTAGGAATAGATAGACTTCGATTCAATGTAGTTGGAACCTCTAGAATTATTAAAGGTTTGACTTCTTTTTGTCAACTACAAAAAATTAATATTATATATGTTTCAGTTTACATTGCACACACATGCGTGTGCATAATTGGTAACATATAATTCAACAAACAAGTTTACTTGGGTCATCTGGATCTAACTGCGCTTGCATCAGTGCGTGTTGGTGGATAAGTTCCTGTTGGCAAGCAAGAAAATTACGCTGAAAACGCAGAAAGCACAACAGGCTTAGAAATAAGTATATACAACTGTGACTGAAAGGTCCCAAACATCCAACAGAAAACAAGCATAGATCTTAACTTTGTATTTTTGCAAAGTTCAACTATAAGCAACTTGGTTCAAAATTATTAAAAAAAATTACACGGGTGCGAAGATATGAATTTTATTTTCGAGTTTTAGAAATTTAATTATATCCATTTTGAAGTCACTGGTGATTCCTGCATTCTGGTTGGTTCCCAACAGCAGTGATTACAGAATTAATTCTGTAATTGTTTTGAACAACCAATAGCAAAGCAGAAAAAGCTGAAACCGCCAATCAATTTCAAACTCTAACTAAAAAGCATTAAACAATTTCAAAATGGATATAATTAATTGGTAATTGAACTTCGTGTCGTGCAATATGATTTCAGACTTTATATATTTACGACAAACGAGCGTGTTCATGAGTAAAATAGTTTTTATACGAGAATATAAAAGGCATATATCGTCAAGCTGCCATGTAATTTAATTTTATTATATAGATAAAAAAATACAAATCTTTTGAAAAATTTTGGAAATCTTCGTAACTCTTAGGAAATTTTTCAGAAAACTTTGGGAACTGTCGGAAAAGTTTTCAGAAAGCTTTGACGATTTTGAAAATGTTCACAAAATCCTTGGAAATCTTTGAAAAATCTTCAGAAACTTTCAGAAATTGTTGAAAAAGTTTCAGAAAGCTAGTAAGAATAACTTTATGGAAAATATGTCACTAGGGTCCCCTATGTTGTTTCATAAGAATTTTATGAGTGGCGTATTTTCCAAGAAGACACTCATGTCTATAGATATAAGTGTATGACACCCACCTGTCTGATCTGGGCAGACATTGAGAATGTATTGTTTCTTGTCTGGTTGTTCTGTAGGTGGGCCAAATGGGATGGCTCTACTTCATACACCTGATACGACGGCAACAGCTGATGGAACAGATAGACAGACAGACAGACAGACAGACAGTTAGACATGCTAAACAACTTCAATGAGTTGAACTTAAACCAAACATTAATGTGTATGTGTCAGCAATGCTATAATTCGAATTTTAAGGTGGCTCCCACCTATTTAGTTTTCTCTCTGCCACTAAACTTGAACAAACTTAAGGCTTCTCATATCATGACTGATTACTGCCAGCATAAATTGTCAACTGGTGTTACAGCAGTTCCGTGTGATTTATTAACCCTTCTACTACCCTATTTAAGCCCTTAAAAACATTTTGTACAAAAATGAGTTTGGTGACTCCCATTTTCTATTATGTTGAAAATTGTTGGCATAACATTTGAGGAAATGTTAAAACACATAATTATGTTGGCAGTTAAAGCTATCACACCACAAGTTTCTTCATTCTTCTGTCATGTAATCTTCATGTTATTGAAAAGCATAAATTGATTAGCAAATTATATTGTAAACAAGAGGCTATATAAATAGCCTTACTCGAGCCGGCCTTGCCATATGATTAGTAATACATTTCGATCTCCCTTGCTTTAAATTGACTGAAACAGCGTACATTTCGATCTCCCTTGTTCATATATATATTCCCCCGTAGTTGGTCGGCACAG
>JAOEHT020346198.1:0-27364 GCA_025448195.2 Parazoanthus atlanticus | reverse complement strand
AATGACTACCGTTGGCGGCATTACAACTGGTAGCAACCAGGAAATTGCATCTGTCACTGAACAGGGAAACACTTTGGGAATGACTACTACTGGCGGCATTACAACTGGTAGCAACCAGCAAATTGTATCTGTCACTGAACAGGGAAACACCTGGGAAATGACTACCATTGGCGGCATTACAACTAGTAGCAACCAGAAAATTACATCTGCCACTGAACAGGGAAACGGTTGGGAAATGACTACTGTTCGTGGAATTACAGCTGATGTTCAACCGGATATTGGATCTGTTACTGAACAGGGAAATACTTGGGAAATGACAACCGTTGGTAAAATTGAAACTGATTCTAATCAAAGCAATACATGGGAGATAGAAACAGTAGGTTCAATTTTGACAAATCCAACGTCTCAAGTTGTTTATGAACAACTGGAAATAGCTAAAATAGATGTGGAGTCTCAGTGTGATTTACTTAACCTAAGATCAGCTGAAGAATTAAGAGCTAAAACAGAATCGATGGAGCGTAATATCTCTACATTGGAAGAAGAAAAGAGAAGCATCACGAATTCCTATCAGGCAATGATTACAGAATATGAAGTTTCCACCACGACATTAACTCAAGAGTATGAGACAAAATTTGGCCAATACCAAAGCGAGAACAAGACCCTGCAGGAGAGAATAAACGTCTTAGAAGAAGAAAATAAATCACTTAAGGCGCTTTACCAAAAAGAGAAAGCAGATTACGAAATAGCGTATACAAAAACAGTGCAAGAATATGAAGAGAAACTGAAGCAATTCGGAATTGATAGTAAGAAGAATGAGGAACTGATACGATTTTTGGAAGATGAGAGTGCACGATATGCGGAACTGCATCGCAAAGCAGTGTCCGAGTGCGAAATCTCTCACGTTAAGGCTGCCGAAGAGTACAAAATGACGATAGCAGAATTGAAATCTGAAATCACTCAACTTGAAATAATGGTGAAAACACATGTCGACAAAAATAAAGAGGTCATGGAAATGTATGAAAAAGCAGTTACAGAGTATGAAATTTTGCACAGTAATACTGTCAAGGAATACAAAGTAAAGTTGGAGGAGATGAAAACAGTAAACGTGAAAACGGATATAAAGTATGGTGAAGCCTTAGAAACTATTGAACAATTAAAATTGCAGTGCAAAACTGCTAAAGAAGAACACAAACAAGCCATGCAAGATACAACAGAAACATTGGAAGAAGAACACGAATACGAAGAACACGAAATGGAACAAGAATTCGAGTCAACGAAAAATAGGTTGATAGCTAGCCATCAACAGCATATTAAAGAGTATGAAATCAAAATAAAAGAGCTTGAAAATCAGATTAAAAAACAGTTTGAAGAAAGTGAAGAAAATATTATAGTAATAACTAATGAAATCAAAGATCGCCATGAAAGAGAGAAAAAAGAACAAACTGAGAGATACTTTATTGACAAAAACGAGCTTATAGAAATAAACAAACAATGCGTGAGAGAGTATGAAACAAGAATCACAGAAATGCAACAGAAATATGAATCACAACTAAGCCATTTTCAATTAGACATCAGCAGGTTACAAAGTTTGTTCGATAATGCTGATAAGATGAACAAGGAGTTTAAATCTAAGGAAGAAGCTAGTGAACAACAGCATCAGCAGGATATGGAAGACTTGAAGAAAAAAATACTTAGAAAGTATGAAAAGGAGGAAGAGAGGATGGAGGAGGAATTTGACTCTGAAAAAACGCGGCTAGTAAAAGAAATGAAACAAATGGTCGAAGAACACAACAACGAAATTAGAAAATTGGAAGATGAACTTCAAAAGTTGGAACAAGAAAATGAATCAATCGAGAGTATGTATGAAGCAACCATCAAGAAGCAAAAAAACGACCTAAAAGAGCGTTTCAATAACGAGATGAAAGAACTTGAAGATAATTGTGCAAAAACTCAAAGAGAAGTTGAGGTAGAGCATAGAAAGGTTGTTTCCAATTATGAGTTGAATATCACGGAACTAAGTCAAAAGTACGAGTCTCAAATTGCTGAATTGAAAATTGAAATCACGAAACTGGAAGTTAAGTGCAGTAGCTCCGATACGATTGCTGAAGAATTAAGAGAAATGTGTGATAGCCTAAAAGAAACACACAATACTGAATTGGAAAACGTAAAGAAAGAAATGGAACTCCAACACCAGAGTATGGAAAACAAGATGAAAAAGGACTTTGCTTTGGAGAAAATGGAACAAGAAGAAGAAAACAAGGAAGACGATGAAGAATATAAGAACAAAATTACAAATTTGAAGCAAACTATAATCAAGCTGCAAAAAGAGTTATCCTTAAACGAAGACAACTACCAAAAGGCATTAAAAGAATTAAAAGAGAAGAACTTTAAGGACTTGAATGAAATTGAAAATCATTTTGAAAGTGAGAGAAAAAACATTCTCGAAGAACACAGGAAAGTTGTAACAGAATACGAAACCAGAATCACAAATTCTAGTGTACGCTATGAATCCCAAGTTACTCAACTTCAATCGGAAAAAGCTTTGCTGAAAGAAGAGAAAGAGCGTTTTGTTAAACTAACAGAGACCTTGCAAGAGAAAAGGGAAGAGACAGAGAAATACTATAAAGAAGAGATTGAAAGTTCAAGAAAAAAAATTGAGGAAAAATACAAAAAGGAACAGAACAACATCGAAAACGAATTTCAAAGGAAGAAAAATGAACTCAACGAAAAACATGCCAAAGAAGTTGAAGAATTTGAGGACAGGATTTCACGACTTCAAAACGAGAACAAGGAAGCAGTTGCTGAACTCGAACTAAGAAACAAAAGAAATCAGCAAATGTACAAGAAAGACATTGAAACATTAACGATCGATATGACTTCAAATCAACAGCGGTACAAAAAAGCATTTGAAGATCTTAACACAGAAATGCAAGAGGAAAGAGGCCGATTTAATGCTGAAAAGCGGCATACAGAAAACAGATATACCAAAGAGAAAGAAACCTTAATTGAAAAACACGAAAGAATAAAAGAAGAGTACGAAATGAAAGTTACCATGGTCCAAAATGAATATGAAAGAAAAATATCCGAAATGAGGGAAGAAAGGACAATCGAGGAAAATAGCTTGAAGAGAAACATATCAGAACTGCGTGTTCAAATAAATACTAGTGAAGAACAGTTTGAGCAAAATATGAAAGAGTTTAAAATAAAGACAAAAGAAAGATATGAACGAGAGAAAAAAGACATAACTGAAGAATTCTACACAGAAATAGAATCCCTTAACAAAAAGCATAAAGTCTTAATCGTAGAGTACGAAAGCAACATCAAAGAAGTAAAGGAAGAGTGCAGAGAAATGATAGCTAATTTAAAGACTCAAAATGAACAAATGAAACAAGAACTTGAAAAGAAAGTAAACGATTTTCAGAAAAGATGTGAAGAAGTTGAAGAGCAAAACATGATCTTAATAAAACAGAACAAGAAGAATGCCGAAGAACATAAAAAAAAGCTCCACAACATGCAGCAAGAACATAAAGCAAACCTCGCTGATATTGTATCTGAAAGGGATAGACTGAAAGTAAAATACAAGAAGTTCTGTGAAGAAGACGAAGAAGAAGATGCGGAGTATGAAGACAAGATTAATGAGCTGGAAAAGCAAATAAAACATAATGAGAGGCTCATTGATGAAAATAACAGGGAATACAAACTTAAAATAACCAATTTAGAACAAACTAAAATTAAGCTGGAGGAAGAATGCTTTACAAAATCAACCCTTACACATCAACTGCAAAATGAGGTATTAAAACTTGAGGAAAGATTGAACAATCAAAACGAAGAACTGAACCGAACAATTCAAGAACAAAAGTCAAGGATAAAGGAAATCCAACACAACTTAGAGAAAACAACTGAAACACATCAAGAAGAAATAAGAAAGCTTAAGACTGATTGTCAAGAAAAACATTTTCAAGAAAGAAGGCTCTTAGAAGTTGAGTATCACAAAGAGCTTGACAAACTCCGACAGGTGATTGACAACGAATTGAGCCAAAAAGTTCAACTCAGCCGAAACATTGAGGAAATGCTACAAGAAATCTTAGAACTAAAGCTTAAGAGTAGAAAACTTGAAGAATATCACTCAGGGGAAGTGGCTGAGTTAAATAAGAAATTCCAAAAAGAAGTTTCCGAATTACGAAACAGCTATACAGAAGAAAATAGTCACTTGCATAAGTATTTAGAGGAAGAGAAAAATACTTGCAAAGCGTTGGAAAAAGAGAAGTTTGAGCTACAGAATAAGCTTTCTTTAATGTCTGATCAACGGCAAGACAATGAAGAGAAAATGAGAAAAGAACTTGAGACCGCTTTAGCAGAAGAGAGACGAAAGAGAGAGCTTTCAGAACAAGAGAATATGAAACTATTGTACGAAGTGAAAACATTACTATTGAAAACAAATGAAAAATGCAAAGATTGCAAAAGTCTTTCAAACCAACGACAAGATTTGATCGACAAGCTTGAAGACACGAAAAAAGATAACGATGAAAAAGTTGACAGGTTACAAGACCTAAACACCAACTTAAAAGCTGACTTTGTTCAAATGACTTCCAAGAACAGAGACTTGGAGATCCAAAATAGCAGACTGGTGCAACAGATTGAAGAACTAATGGCAAAAATCGCTGAACTAGAAAATCATAGTAGAAAGCAAAATCAAAATATTGAAGTCCTCACTTGTGAACTGGAAAGAAAGCACAGCAGAGAAAATCATTCTGTATTCGAAAAGTGGGAGCGTGAAAATCGCACAATAATTGACGAATGGCAACAAAAACTTCACACAGCAGATGGGAAAGTAAAGAACCTTCAAAATGTTATTTCTACTTATAAGAGAACTTCAGAAGAACTGCGAGTTAAAATTGAATCCCATGAGAAAGCAATGAGGTTGATGGAAGATGGTTTTAAAGCTGAGAAAAATAAACTTGCTGCCAAGTACATCGATGAAACATCGAAGTTGAAGAAACGAATTGACGAACTTGAAAATGATTTAGCATCAAGGTCAAACTTATTGGAAATCCGCAAAAAAGAATGGGAGAGCGTAATCCACGAAACTACTCGAAAATACAGTTTACTGCTAGAACAGTGTGAGCATGAAAAGCAAAGAATAACGTCAGGTTTTGAAAGCGAGATTGAATGTATAACAAGAAAACTCGAAAACCAAAGGGAAACGTTCGAGGGAAAATTAAAAGAAGCCGAAGGAAAGTGGAAAATCAATGCACATCAAGAATATTGTCGAAATGCAGACTCGGCAATGACAGAAGTTGTAACTCTCCGACGACAGTTTGAGCACAACAAGATGGAAATGTACTCAAATTTTGCGATGGAAAAGCAGAAACTTACCAACGAAAGCGAGCGTAAGATTGTAGAATGTCGAGAAACAATCAACGAACTACAAACACAAATTTCATTGATGACAAAGGCGGAAACTCGTCTGAAAGCTGATATTAAGGAGTTGCAGGAACAACTCGAAGAACAGAAACGGAAAGCATCAAGTATTCTAAACAAAGAAACAACGTGTTTGAAAATAACACTTGAGAGAGAGTTTCAGAAAAATATGGATGAAATGAAAAGATGGCACGCAGCTGATATTGCCAACAAGGACAAAGAACGCGTTGAAGAAAAACACGAGATGCAGGAGAAATTTAAACGGTACATTAATAAAGTAGAAAAGAGTCATCTCGAGTTTAAAACGAAAAAGTTCTCAGAAGTTCAAGCATGCGAACAACAACTTCGTCAACAGCTGATCAAAACCGAAGAAGAGCTCCGCTGTGAACAAAGACTACATTCAGAACTTGAAAGAAAACTTGTATCACAGAACGAATCATTCCACCAAGCAAGAAATGTTTGTCTCCAAGAAATAAATCGAGAAAAAGAAGATCGAGAAAAAAAGTTTGAACATGAAAAACGTTTACTTGAACACAAAACTGAGGCTTTGAAGACTGAGTTACACAAGGTAACAAACGAAATGAAAAGCGATTACAGCTTATATAGCAAACAAATCACTGAACTGAAAGAATCCCACGAAAACGAAGTAAGGGAACTAAAAGAAATGCACGAAAAGAACAAACAAGACTTACTAATGAAAATGAAGCAGGAACAAAGACATGAGGGTGCAGAGTTGCAAAGAACCATGGAGAATAAAATTTTGGGATTGCAAAAAAAACTGACAGATGCAGAAAAAAGTCTTAATGACTTAAATATCAAATTCAGCAAGGAACAAAACGAGCTTCAAATCTCTTTCCAATCAGAGAGACTGGATATTCAGGAGAATTACAAGAAAGAAGTCCACAAAACTAAGAATGTTTTGGAAGAAGAGTTTCAGCTACACATTGCAAAAGAAAAACGGCGACACGAGGAGCAGTTGTCAAGTTTTTGTCAGGAAATTAGCTCTCTCAAATTTGAAAATAAGCTTTATGAGAAAAGATTACTTCAGGAAGAGTTCCAAAAAAAGGATATTATTGCTGAGGTGGAGTTAAACGTTAGGAAACGAATACAGTCAGAGCACGCTAATCTAGAAACTTTTAACAAGGAACTTATGCAGGAAAATCGAAAGCTTAGAGACGAAGCTTATGAAGCAAAGGAGTGCCATAGACGTGAAATGACCAAACTGCAGCTGGATATGGAGAGGGAAAAAGACATGTCTGCTACAGGAACAAGCAACAATTGTATTGCTGAGACGACCACTAAGAAAACAACAATACCGTCTACCAACGGGATTGATGTGAGTATACAGTAGCCCTTCCCTTCTGATCACTATGTTGAAAAAGTTGAATACACAAAACAAACGAAAGGCAATAATAGAAGGAGATGAACTCTAAATTTGTTTAGTAGGTTGAATTAAGTCAAATGTATTATCATAAAATCCTACCTTTATGCATTGTTAAGGAACCCTCAATTGAACTTTAATCTGCAAGTCTCTGACTCCCATGCATCGTACTAGCATGATGACAGTATTGTATTGTGTGACACTACGCTTTCTCGAGAGTCCCATTAAATTTACTACTAACATCTTTCTTATAGTGTATGGGCCCTTGAAGACTTATTGGAATGGGTGGGGATTGTTTGGATCATCCTGTGTTTTCGAATCTTATAGTTTTGTTATTTGATCAATTGCCACCCATGTTTTAGTAACCGTAGCTTGCTGATAGTTATGTTGTTTGAAACTTTTTCCTTGACATCATCATTTATAATGTACCCGGATATAGTTATTCAAATTAGTTGCTACTTTTTAAGTTTAACTTTTCTGATAATTATGTTTCTAACCTGATAATTTGAGCTAGTTTTTTGCAGGGGATTATGACTGTTTCTAATTATTGAGAAAGCAAAAATTTCAAAAAGTTTTGAAACTCAAGATGTTTTGGAACATATGTTGCTACAAAAACTTATTAGTATAATTGGAGCAAAAGACGTGATGTGACTCTTAAATGTTTGAAATTATTGTGAGAATGTCCGAATAACCCTCCTATGGCCATTATCTGTTGCAAATGGCTTTACCTTGAAAGGTTTAGCTTAAAAATTGTTTTCCATAAAAAATGTTATAAAATAAATTTCTAATAGAATAAAAGCATATTTTTCAAAAAACGTAAAATTAACTCATGTCTTTCTAAACTTGTTCTGTAACAATATTTCAGACTCTATGAGTACCATATTCATTTGATGGGTAATGCATCTCCTCAATACTGTTATTTTTATGAATATTTGTTTATTATGTTAACTTTGTTATTGTAAAGTACTGAGATAGCTTTAATTGATGTGCTAAGTACTGGATTATCTTGCTATATATTACGCACTTAAGAAAGCTACTTTTCTAACTATTCTTGTCTCTAAATGTTTAGTGCCTGTGTTCGCTACTGCGTTCCCCTTATTCCGAGAAGAAGACAGAGTCCTTCCGCGTGGTGGAACACACAAACACTAATCTTAAAACTAAGAACGAGCGATTGGAACGAGAAATGGAAGTGTTAAAAGAAAGGCTTGTTAAGCTTGAAACACGGCACAAGTATACAGAAAAATGAGAGCAGGCAAGGTTAGTTTACAGTCCTTTTTTAAGCACATATATACGTGCTCCTACTTTGGTTTTTCTGTATGGGCAAATCATATATTTTAAACTTACGATCTATTTAGATTCAGCAAACTGCTATCTTAAGTCCTTATAAAAGAATCTATAGTAAATGTACCAAAGTCGTTGAACTTATGTTTAATCAAAGGGGTTTTCTTGGCCTTACAATTCTTGGAAGAAATTGGCCTTCTTCTTCATGGAGGGAAGGCGATATCGTCGTAAGGATTTGGTCTTCCAATTAGAATTAGAATGTGGATGACAAAAACCAAGTTATCCTGGTTGGTTTAATCTTCAGTGTTTTAAACAGAAAGTATATTTTGTTCCTCTTTTTATTGTACGATGGAACTTTGTACAGTACGGAACAGTTCTTCAGCAAATAACTAACTTAAGGCATAGTAAAATGATGTCGGGTACTGTAGTTTAATACACTACATTGAAAATATTGCAATGCTATATAATCAAAATTAATCAGTAAGCCCTTGGACAAGGTTAGGAGGTATAAGATGAAGGTTAGGGTTAGAGTTAGGGTTAGGGTTAGGGTTAGGGTTAGGGTTAGAGTTAGAGTTAGAGTTAGGGTATTGCGTGACGAGCTTTGAGTCTGGATTTTACTGAACAGGTTTATTATTTTACGTTTACTAATGTAAACTTTATTTTACGTTTACTAATGTAAACTTTTTTTAACTTTATCTTAATTCCCTTCTTATCCGGCACTCTTTAACTCACAAACGCACGAAGTTCGTCTTCACACGGCTAGCTTATATACTGTACTACTACGTAACTATATATTACAATCCAATTGAGTTGTTTGTCCAAGGCATGCCCCGGGCTTACTAGCGAAGCTTATTTTAGCTGCATTTTCTCAAATAACAATAATACTTCTTGTTCTTCCAGGTACCAAACAAGACTCATGTACAGACACTGCTGTAAAGGCAAAAAGCTTTAACGTTGCGAAATTGCTAGTTCTTTATACAACAGTTTTACTAAATTTTATGCAACGAATTGTTTTTTTCCATATTTTGTTTTTTTAAATATTTTTTAAAAAGTTAACCAAGAAAATGTTTTGGCGAAATTTTGCATCTCCGATGATGTTTTTGTCCCACAAAAAAGCAATTTGATAGATTTCTTAACTTCATTATAATCTTATTGGTCTAATTGTTAGTGAGAAACTAGTGTAAACACTAAACATTGATTTTCCCTTTTAGTTATATTTTAATTTTTTCTGCTGTACAATCAGTTTCTCAAAATTTCTGGTTACTGCATTGTCAAAGAAAATTGAAAGTGTTGATTCTGGGTTCATATCCAATCGACTCCCTCTGATATTGAAGACGATTGTGTCAAAGTTCAAACAAACCCTTTGAAGCGTGCTGAGCATTTGATGAGCGCTTGTGGCGTATGTGCCTAGGTTATTTTTATCTGGAGAGCTCTATAAAGGACTAAAGGATTTTGTTTTATGACAAAGAAATTACTTTAAAAATAAACGAATTTAAAACACAAAAACATCGGGCCAATTTTAAGGATACTTTTGGTCTAGGATATGTGACAATGTAGGCCTGTTAGACATGAGCTCACGATCATTTGAGAATAATCAACTTTCTTTAACGAGGGTAACACATGACAGTAATTAACTGATAAACTCGTGGCCCTCGGTGCGCACTTTATCCCCCTTCTTCTGTCAGTGCTCCGTTTTGCGGGTATTTAAAGCTAAAGCTACACGGATCAGAAGAAAGTCGAAACAGACGTTGGAGTCACCGAGGATCGAACTGGGGACCTCCAGCTCCGAAGGCCGCGCACTAACCAACTGAGCTACGCCTGCTTCAGTGTGTTTTAAGAAGTCGTTTGTATCATGTTCAGGTCTAAAACAAAAGAAAAGTAAAAATGGGTGGTAGAACAAATATGTTTGTCAGTAATGGGTGGTAGAACAAATATGTAATGATTGTAACAAATGTGATCCATATTTTAAAACGTTGCGAGTCAGGCGTGCTATCCACTGCACCATCAGGACTCACTCCGCTGGCAACACAGCAAGTTGACAATCTAAACAAAATCTAAACATTCTAACCCATGTCTAGAAATCGGGAGTGAACTTTAGAACTATGATATTGGCGAAAGTTTAGACTTTAATTGATAATGCACAGTAGTGCCGTGCAGTACAAAAGCCTAATTAAAAGTGACTTGTAAATATTGGCGTTCAGTTATGCCTTTCGTTTTAAGCTTTAACTTAGTTACAATGTGGTATTGCTTTACAACATGTAAGAGTACAGTTGACTGGGTGAATATTGATATTAATATTAGTGTCCAAAGAAAGTTTTCATTGCTTGTTTTTAGCTAAAGTCAATTTTCATGAAATAGATTGTAGTTTAATGAATGTGTAAATAAAATTACGTTAACAAACACCAAACTCTCTGAAGTTTCTATAAACGAAAGAGCAAATGTTGGGCAGTGATCAAAGAGGATGGCGATTAAAGACTCATGATTGTTTATAAAGGTTAAAGTGTGTATATCACTTGTGGGTTTTTTTCATATTTAGAATCTACTTAACGTTCTGATCTACAAAGCAAAAAAATTGATTTGGATTTTTCTTCGTGGCGCAATTAGCGTTCAAAAAGGCGCAATTTTACCTCCGGTTTCAAAATGACCGCGCAAAAGGAAGAATGGGTCCAAGTTGGGCTGTGACGTCATTGAAAAACCTCACAAGTGATATATACACTTTAAAGATACGGAAAGAGGGGCGTTCGAGAGCTATTATCTATTGGCCTATTCTTGGTTTGCATTGACGTCAGCATAAATACTTATTTTAGTCATGCATAATCAGATGTTTCTGAGTATATAAAATTTGATAAAACCCAAGATGCGATATAGTCGAAATATGGCACAGCAGTCATTATAAGGATTTACAGAAGAATGTATAAGGATAGAACTTTGGCAGCCAAAATTACAAGTTGCTGGTAAAACCAAATCTCCAATGCAACCCATCTGACTTAATGCATAGTTTATCTCGCCAGAACATTTAATTGCTAAAAGTTTGTTGACTTTTGTGAAGTTCCGACTTGCAAGCGGGATACGCTAACGGTTTATAGCAATGGAATTCAAACAACCATAACTCTAAATCATAATACCTTATAATCCGAATATTTTCACGGAGCCTTCAAAAAACTATCCTTCTGTTTCGGAATTCTATCTGCCTGAATGTTGGTCACTTTGACGTTTCTTTTTTCTCCATGCAAAGCACAATCAGGTTAGTTGCAGTAAGGGAAGTATATTTTGAAAGAATTTGTAAAAACAATCCAGGCGTAAAAATGTTTGCACGCCTCGAAACCATAAATAATACGTATAGATAAAACGGTTAACCGACAAAACTTACTCCTGACCCCCCTATCCGAAGCCAAGCAGTATCACAATATGCTACACGAAATCCTTTCCGAAGCTCATAAGGGCAGCGGTTATCTTCGGTTTCCGTGGCGTTAAGCAGATGAAAGTGTGTGACTCCCCCTAGTCAGAACACTAATCCATCGCAGGTGGTATTGCCCAGCAGAAGCTACTACTCATCTAATATGCAGTTGAGTCGACTGGAGCAAGTCGCTCAAGGACACAACACAGTGGTTATGCCTAAGTTCGAACTCACGACCTTAGGGTTGTGAGTCAGACGCGCTAACTATTCTACCACTACTCCGCCTGATTATAATATTACATTGAAATAATGAGCACATACACACGTAAGTATCCTTGAGAATTTTATTCCCAGTTCGATTTACCCAACATTAATTTTGAATTATTGCTGTCCTCGTAATTTCCCCTCGTTAAATATCTCAAAGAACATAGAAACAGGTAACTTCCATATTGGTCCCAATAACTCCACGCAAGCAACTCAAAGGAAATTTGGCAATAGATTAGCCATAGAAAGATTCAACCTTTTGTCTTTCAATATCTAATTAGAAAAGGTGCGGTACAAAAACTTAAACTTGTACCGTACTCCAGTTGGTCTAGAAGAAGCTCCTACAAAAATTAGATTTAGAAAATCAACTTCCTCTCGGTAGCTTGTAATGAAAAATCGCTGTCTAGGATCCAATCCGTTACTCAATTATGTTTGGGAACACGTTCGAAAATAAAGAAGGACCAAGTTGTTTGTATGTTGTGTTCTTTATGTCCTAGCATGACTTTCCCTCGAAACACAATTATGTTACTTATATTCACAACGAGACATAACATGAGTTTGCTGCTGGCGAATCTATTGCTGACTTTTAACCAATGAGGAAGTAATTTGAGAGCTCACTGGACTTTACTTCCGTGCATGGAATGAAACAGGTACACAATTTCATACACTTTCCTAACTATAAATAAACTTATACATATATATTAAATTTAAAATTAACCAATGTAGAAGATCCCAAATTGTATAGTATTAAAAATGATCGCTCCCATCTTAGTGAAACTACACAGCGTAAATTAAATGTAATTATATATTTAATTTCTGTACATATTGTTCCTACGTCAACTACGATCAAAATGTCATTACTTTTGTCCTTTGTTCATATATTTAGTCTAAGCTACATCTTCCAAAATGAAATTTATTTGCGTTCTCTAATCAAAGTATAAATTTACAAAATCAAAGTATAAAGTTACAAAATCAAAGTTTAACTTACACCCCATAAAAAATCAAAAATTATAGTTTTGATTTTCTTTGAACAATCGACATTCTATGCTACAAAATACATACTCTTTTCTACCTGGCAACAGCTCTAACTAAGCAAACTAGTCTAGTATCTTAAGTGACCGCTGATTACTGCTCAGCGGGTTCTCCATCCTCAGGCGCAGCAGCCTCCTCAGCTTCAGGAGTTTCAGAGGGTTGTTCTCCTTCGACGTCAGCAGCAGGGGGATCCTGTGTTTCTTGTTTTTCACCACCCTCCTTCGGCTTGCTCTTTGCCTTTTTGTCTTTCTTTTTCTTGGGCACGTCTTCGCTTGAAGAAGAACTTAACAAAAACGTGTTCTTAGAATCATGAAAGCATAAAAAATAACCTTGTTTGTGAAGAAAATACTATGTTGGTAAATACCCGTCTTTGAATCTCAAGTGTTGTAGAGCTTGAATATTTCCCTTTGGTTAGAATTTGATTCACGCAGGTAATATGTCACAAACATAAAAACCATAGATATGTCGCCCTCAACCTTTCAGTCAAAAATAGCAAATTGTGGAAACTTTCAAGATGAAGGGATATTGTTTCTCAAATTTCCAATAGAAAGAAGAAAAAGCTTGCCTATTGATAACTAGCTCTAGAGCAAAGACTATCGCTTAACAAAAGTAGCAAGAATTTTAAAACAGAATTGGTGCTTTGTCGAAATCTGCCAGCGGACAAGTAAGGCTCAAGCCATCAGGGTAATAGAAGTACTCAAGTTCATCATTACAAGGCTAAGTCTAATAAATGAAATACTGAATTGTAGGCTAATATGAAACCAGTCTGACACGCTTACCTTGAAGAGGAACTGGGAGACTGTGGAATCCTGGGTAATTGGGCAACAGGATACTGGGGCGAGAGAAGGAGGCCGGCTTGGTTCATGTACCTTGGTTGGTAACTGGGCAAAGCCTGAACGTACGGCACGGCCGGAGTGTTGAGGATGCCGGCAGAAGGAACATAGCACATTCCTAACTTGAACCTAATGAACCCAAGACACAAGGCCAATCAAATTAGTTATCAAAACGAATAACAAAACTAAACCTAAGAACGTTCACTTACGTTTTAATAGGAACAATATAGAAATGTTTAAAATTGTGGTAAAATCCGAGAACGATTATTAAAAAACATAAAGATTTTCGTTCATAAGAATCATCTTCAGAGACGGAATATGACAGTTTAAAACTCTTTTAATGAAACACAGGCTACCAAAGCATATATTGTAATTCATATTTTTAAAATATATTTTGTTTGCGTTTTTAAGTGTTTGTACGAGATTATTGTGCGACAGAATTGTTTACGTTGTGTTAGCTGATACGTAAATGGCTAAGTGATTTATAGGACTTTGTATGGCCGAATTTACGATTGTTCTAAATTTATAAAATATTGTAGTTATTGTGGAAATAAAGTTGAGCTATCTCAAGTATGCCGCGTATTTATGTGTTGTCTGCATTTTTACGCCATTCTGCAGCCGTATTGGTGCATATTTCGTTTCGGAGTAGCTCAACCTCAAGAATGAATCTCCGAAACGAAACATGCACCAAAACGTCTACAGAATGGCGCAAAACTTAAATTTGTTTGGCTTATTTTCAAAAATATCAAGATTGTTGCTGCTGTCAGTTGTTATTGTTATCCAAGAAAGTAGAGGTGTACCTATCATAAGCGGATGAGATTCTGTTGCCGTAGCTTCCTTCGTATGAAGTGGAAGAACGGAATCTGCTTCCATAACCTGCACCATATCCACCTTGCCCGTGATACACACCGTGGCAGTGAGCTCCACAGGCGGTTCCAGCTCCTGCTCCGCCCATCCCGGACATGTAAGCAGCATAGATGTTACCAATTGCAGCCCCTCCACCAGCCCCGGCACCGTAACCACCGCCTGCTGCACCTATACCACTACCCGCTGCACCGACGCCACCACCAACACCACCACCTGTTACACTATAACTGCTTCTACCCTGGAACGAGCCTCTGTAGACACCAGCTCCGCCTTGTCCGCCCATGGTACCGTGACCGGCTGGAAGGCCACAGACACTCCCGCTACCTGGTCCTCCCGTGCCAACAGCACCTCCTGTGGCCCCAAAACCACCAGACCCGCCCATTCCACCAGCACCACCTAATACAAGATATACATTGGTTACAATTTAAATAAATAATGATAAAAGGACAGATTGGAGTGCAGTTTGGTCTGTAATAATAGGATTAATAAAAAAAATTGGACAACTGCAAGGGGGTGAGGGTGTTCGGTTTGCTTATTATGAGTATCATTAGAGAGATAATTGGTCTCCACGAACTCCGTGGAAAAAATATACTTTTACCCTACATTTATAGAGGTAGGAATGGTATTATCGTGAAAAAGTGTATTACTTCGCGTTTCATAATTTGTAAAGCAATTACAATCGTAATTTTGTTACCAGCATTTTTTGTATTAGCTATACATCAGTTTATAAAATATATAGATACTATTAAACATTAAATATTAAACAAAGATTAAAATTGAAAATATAGACAATATAATGCTATGAACAGTACAGAAGTGTAAGTTAAAAAATGACTAAGTAGGTATTGATAGGTCTTCAAAGTTTACGCTAAAACGGAGTACATGTCAGACAGACAACAGTAAAGTCACGTCTTTACTAAAACATAATTAAGGTGCGCTGCTGGCCCTAGCTCATTGTGACGATGAGATGACCTGGGAATTGAGCTTGTAAGAGTGAAAAACAGTTGTTACCGAAATAAATATATTATCATAAGGCTAATAGGTGGTTTAACTACAGAAAAACAGAACCTCCTCATATGGGGATCGTTCAATCTTAGTAAGGACAAAGTCTGTGAGTTTGTAGCTTTGTTAAGGAGTTTGGAAAATTTATGCAAAAATTTGGCGCTTATTTTACGACTTCAAAGTGAGGTGCTATTAAATCTATCATATCAAGTTGTGGTTGGTGGTAAATGTCAAAAAATACATTCATATTCAAAGCAATGAATTATGCCATGCTACCTGAAATTGTTGTTGAAGTGGCATGCGCTCCGCAGTGTCCAACAGGCATTCCGCAGATTCCTCCACCAGCGCCTCCCACAGTCATTGACCCAGACACTCTCATGCCACAAATACCACCAGTGTTACCATCACTAGCGTGTTCCCCGTCATGAGCTAGTGGCAATCCACACATCCCACGGATCTGTGAACCCTCTGCTGAACCCCCGACAGGCGTCCCGCAGATGGCGCCGCTGTCCCCGGTGAAACCATGAGGTCTTGAGTGTGCAAGAGGAAGACCACAGACACCGTTGACGTCATTGCTGCATTTCACAGAGCAACCACAGATTGCTCCACTGCTTGCTGTAGAGACGTGTTGTCCGGTATGGCCTTGCTTCAGTCCACACACGCCTGCAGAGATGGATATACCGCTGACACCTGCTCCGTGCACCTCTCCGACACCACTTACACCCCCTACACCTGTCAGTGATCCCATGCCTCCAATACCAGCACCTCCGACTCCACCAATACTGCCAATGCCTCCGATGCCTCCAGGCCTTCCTGCAGATCCAAGTCCGCCAGGGCCTCCTAGACCTCCTAAACCACCAAGACTTCCCGGGCCACCAAGACCTCCTGGACCTCCGAGGCCTCCAAGACCTCCTGGACCCCCTAATCCGCCCAAGCCTCCTGGACCAAATACACCGCCTGGACCTCCAAGACCACCCAAGCCTCCTATACCACCGAGGCCTCCCGGACCTCCTTGCCCACCAAGACCGCCTGGACCTCCAAGTCCACCCGGACCTCCCAGACCACCTGGGCCACCCGGACCTCCTAGACCACCGGGACCTCCCAAACCTCCTAAACCTCCAGGACCATACGGCCCAAAGGAACCAGATCTTAGATCTCCCAATGACCAGGATCTTCTCATAGGATATCCAGGTCCAAAAGGACCACCAGCTTCACCGCCTAACCCACCTGGACCAAATGGCCAACCCGGACCTCCCGGACCACCGGTTCCACCGAGACCACCAGGACCACCAGGACCGTAACCATCACTACCAGGTCCCTGCCGGCCTCTGCCTGGACCATATTTATCCCTTCCAGGGCCAAAACGACCTTCCGAGGGACCGTATTTGTCCCTGCCAGGACCGTACCGGTCCCCATTTGGACCGTATCCACTGCTGCCAGGATCATACTTGCCTCCAGGACCATATCGATCACCTCCCGGTCCGTATCGGTCTCCGTCCGGCCCATATCGATCACCTCCTGGCCCAAACCGATCACCGCCCGGTCCGTATCGATCACTGCCCGGTCCATATCGATCTCCACCAGGGCCAAAACGGTCACTGCCGGGCCTATCCCGTCCCTAAATTTAAAATATAGGTACGCAGTAAGAAAAAAATTTCAAAGCGAAAGCTTCGGTATGATTTTATGTAAGCCATACCTATCTGTAACAAACAAACTTAATTTTAGCAGTGCATCACTACGTACCAAGCCACCTTCTATGATGAGTTGCCTCACTCTGCTCTCTAGGTCGTCAGCCTTGTGTTTGTAGATTCTGACCTCGCTCTCCAGCTCCTCTGATCTGACTTGGAGCATCATGTTTTTGTCTGTCAGTGTCCTGATAGTCTCACGCAACTCTTTCACAACGTACTTGCTTGGCCGACCATCTGTTGGCTCATCCGCACCCTGGTGGTTAGATTAGGAAAAGAAACAAGTTAGCGTACTCAAAATATTGTCGAGATTGGTGAAATCATATCATTTACTGTTATTACTAAAACAAATGTCTAAGTCTGGAGATTAATTTGGACTTCCGTGATAACATAACTGATTAACAGACAGCATGTCTGAAAACAATGGTATCCTGACACGAATCGCAGATCTGGAGAAATGTTCATTTCGTGGTTGGAATGGAGCCGGAAAATACGACGAACTGATTGAAATAGGATTCCATTGACAACAGCCAAGAACGAACTTCGAAAAAACCTTATGGATAGAGTACAATTCCTATGCGACCTGTGGTGCATGTAATATAACAGAAGCTATCTCCCTGAAAATTACTTCCGAATCAATGAGTGGAACATTCTGCTAAAATATTATCATTATTACCTCCTTAGCGGCAGCGATAGCCTTGTTGTACAAATCGTCCAGTTTGCGTCTCAGCTCGTCCTTCTCCTTGCGATATCGATCCTCCATTCTCTCGCGATCACGCTCAAAATCCAGTTGAAGTTGTTGCTTTTCCTGGCGGTAGTTGTTTTTGATGTCGTTTTTCTCGCGCTATGTACGGAAACAAGAAAAAGATCAAAAAAGCTGTCATTACTTCTATATATATAGCAAACTCAATCACCATTTATATAATCTAGTTCCTGCTACGAAGCCAAAGCATCCCTGTACAAATACTGAGCGTTTTAAACGTAGTTTTATAAATAGGCTTATTTGTAGGTATAAATTAGCACCCAGCAGATCTTTTTCTTTAATTAGATTTTTATCTTTTTACAAGTGTAAATATTTTCGACCGTTCTTCTGCCGTGCATGAAAGAGTTTCTATATAATTTTATCGATTCAATGAATATATTAATATCATTATTATCATTACTATTATTATGAGTATTATCATATTATATTACTTAGAAAAACAATTTGTTGAATAAAAAAATTAGAATGATGATGGATTCAAACTACATGACTTAATTTGTGAAGATAATTTCATGATAAGTTTCCGTTACAGTAACTCTGAATTCAGTGACTCTTCAAAGACAATTAAAACAATTAGGACCCGTCATTAAATATAATTAATTAACAGTATATGCTTACTTAAGACAATTTAAAACTTATCTGAAAATACATGTAAGTTTCCAAATACCTTACAATCATCAATCTCTTTTTCCAAGTCACGAATCTTATCTTCCAAAACCTTCTTCTCACGAGCCAATTTGATGTCGTAGTCTTGTTCAAGACGGGCAAGAACCACGTCTTTGTTGGAGGTTGAACTTGATATATTCTTGTCAATGAACACTACAAACGAAATCATTTACAAAATGTTATGTGGAGTAAATTGCAAAGTATTAAAACTGAAATAGGGTTACGTTTCAATTAACTTTTAGGACATTTTTCGAAATTACTATAAACGTTAATTAAGTTAGCTAAGAGCTAGACAGTATTGGAATTGTAGGTGTCCTTTAGTAAGTTTTTCTTAAAAGTATGCAAATCAAACAATTTCTTGTGTTGCAGTATTATATTAATACATAAAGGAGACATTTTTAACTAGTTAATGACAAAAAACGTTTCCATAAAATATAAAAGGAATTGCATATTTAATAAAATGGATTATTTAATTACCTTTAGAAACCTTGGTAACATCCTGGTTTGTAAGCTTGAGTTGGATTTGTCTTCTCTGATCTTGAAGACAAGATATTTCCCGCCTCAACCCACGAAGTGTCTCTTCAAAGCGATCCTTTTCCTCTTTGATTTTGTGCTGGTACTCTGCCTCAAACTTGATTCGAATGTTGTCCTCTGTACGTTTGACGGTCATCTCCAACTGTTCAGTATATGTAGAAATAGTTTGTTAGCAACTTTGAAGGCACTTCTTTTTCCTTTTTATCGATTTTATTGAATTTTTTTAGTCAAAGTCATATCTGATTTCTAGAGTTTTACAAAATTTGTATGACGCTTGCACAAAGATAATGATATATACTGATGATCAGTTCGTATCCTACAAGTATGATTCCGTATAACTCGAAGAATTAATTGATGAATCAAATAATATGATAGTGATACAAATAATATGGTAATGATGCCATTGTAGAATAACATTACCCAAGGGATCCCTTTAAGCTGTAGATATGCGACGTCCATTCAAAAAAGTTATCGATGCAGTGTAAAGGTGTGAATTATTTACCGAATATGCGCACGATGATCGGGGCTTTATTGGTCTGGGCCTAGTCGACAGCTCCAGATCTATATCTGGTGGAAAATATTTTTCTGCCCTCCAACCAAAACCATACAGTGGATAAATTTTATTATTATTTGATTCAAAACATAATATATAAAGTATTTTAGTATAAATCAAACCAGTGGATAGTTATTTTTTGCGTGTTGTGATTGGCTACTCAAACTCAGGTTATCCGGCGCTAATCCTCTCCGACCATTGATGCGTGCCACGATACAAATAGCATCTCACCTCGCTTTAACTTTTGACAATTATTAGAAAAATAATGTAGAACTTTATAAAATTAAATTAATAGTTTGAGGTCAAAGATTTAATTTAAAAAAACATTAAGGTAAAAAGGATTCACAAAACAAAACCTACAATGCGTTAACTCACTCACCTGCATCTTATCCTGTTCATGTTTGAGTTCCATTTCGTGAAGCTCGTCTCTCAACTTCATCTCTATTGCTCTCAAATTGTCATCCGAAGAGTTCAGTTTTCTTCGCAAGTCGTTGATGATCTTTTGAGAATTTTCTCTTTCGTATTTCATTTTGTCATTATATTCAATTTCAATCTTGGTGATGTCTTGTTTGATGGTCGTATTGCTTGTTTGGTTGTTTCGTTTCTCGCGCCTACAGAAAAGAACGAGCAACAATCTGTTTTCTTCCTCAAATAAACACCCCTAAATAATTGATCAAATGCTGTATTCTGTATTTAAAGTACCTCATGCTTTTTGGTTTCTAAGAGAGGCCATTTACGTTGATATTTTTGGTGATCAAATTCATGTGTCAGTTGTTGATAGATTCTTATTACGTTTCTTAAACACTAAATTACGAGATAAAATGTTTTCTAGTGAGTTATTTGGCATATACGCAAGCATGTTATGTAAGCTGGTCAAAATTCAGCTTTTGCCTCCATATACAAAATCAGTGTTATTCAACTTCTGGCATGTGCATTCCGATTACACATGGATATTATTTTCATTTCCGCTTGCTTCTATGATAAATCTACAAATTTGAACCTAAAAACCGTGGCTTAGTGTGACTTAAGGTATTCGGACGTAACATGCATAGGGCTATTCACCAAATCAAATAAAAGCAGAGCTAGCAGCAATATAGAAAATGTTCAATCCATGTGAATAAAAAGTAATTTACAAAACTCGTTCTCGAGGCCATTGGTTAATCCACATAGCCTTAACACTGCTATGTGGATAGTATACGAATGTACATTCACATAAGCACAAAAACATATCTAGTACTTTTGTAAAATTATACCAAGACATCTTATAGCAAGTAATGTACCTGTATTTTTCCAGCAAGTTATCCCTCTCCTGTTTGAGGTGCTGCAGTTCCCTCTTCAAGTTGTGAATGGTGCTTGCCAGCTGTTTCTTGTCGTTCTCAAACCTCCTCAGCAGCTCGTTCCTGTCCTGGTTTTGTTTCAGGATCATTGTGCGTTTCTCGTTATCACAACGCATTTTCATCTGGGAATTCTGTTTCTCAAGTTCTCTCAGGCGGTCTCGAGTTTCCTGGAAAGGTTGTGCAAGAAACGTTAATGTTACCTTCCATAAAATCTGTGCCTAATGTTTGAACTTTCGCTCCCTAAACTGCAAATTTGTTACGAAGATAAGGTTTAATCCTACGAAACTAGCCTGTGTTTTACTGGTTCTCCTTTGTTTGATAAAAAAAACAGTTTGTTTCTATGAGCATAAGCATTTAATTTTCTACCCTGTGTTGAAGATCATGTTTTCCACAATTTCGTGGGAATTTCGTGGACTGTTTCTCTCTTTACCAATCATACATATTTCTTTGTTTCTTCCGTTGACAATTAAAATTACAATTATTATATTGAACTATCGTATTGTTTAGTGATCAGAATTTTTACCGAGAAAGGAAGAACTGAGGGGGTTTACACTTACAATAACGAATTTAAACGTAAAATGTTTGGAAAGTATTTAACATTATTATACTACGTGAAAGTATTTCCTTCCTCCCTTTGATTTGTTACTTTAGTCCCACAGACAACCTAAAGTTGCAGAACAGGAAATACCCCTGCTACTATTTCTATATTCCTTTTATTTTCATAATGACAATGCTACAGAAAATAAGCTTTCTGAATGTAACAGAACAAGAGACAATGATGTTAATGCGCACTCTGGACCATTCTTACCCGCAGCACCTCAAGGGTCTCCTTGAGTTTCCTCTCAATTAAATCGCCATCGTCCCCGCGGGACCCCCCGGAACGTTTGCTGCCAATATCCTTCAGCTTGTCGATCAGCTCATCCTTCTCCTTCTCAAACTTCCTAATAAGGTCATCAATCCGGTTCTCGTACTCTCTTCTGATGTCATCTGTCTTTCTTTTCAGATCGTCCTCCATTTGAGAGATAATCTTTCGTTTCTCTTGGGTAAATTCATAGTTCATATCATTCCTTTGGGTGAAGAAAGTATAGCACAAATCTTAGTAACATGTGCTAAACGTTCTTGAATGTCATTATCATCTACAATTTTGCGATGTACCGTAGTGTATTTGACTACAGGTCCTTGAAATACAAGGCTTTAAACACTTCAAAGCGTTTCTCTCTGCTTTACCCATCCACTTAACATATTGCAACGGCCTTTCTATTTTGATTTCACAGTGTTTATAGAAGAAGTTTTGCTACTACACAAAACGTTGGTTGTCGTAGCTCTTTAAATGACTTACTTTTCACGGTCAAACTTTCTTTCGTTGTCACGAATCCTGTCCTCAAGCTCATTCTTGGCATTTCTCAAGTCACGCAACTGTTGTTGGAGGTCAGCAAGGGTGGCGCTGAACCTGTCTCTCTCCTGTGTAATCGAGCAAGACAGTAACAATAATAACAACAACAACAACCTTTATTTGATTCATGAGTTATAGAAATAATAAATACGAAAAAGAGCAATAATAATAGACAATTATGGGTACAGGAAGTTCAAATGAAACATAAATATGCACAAATACAGAGGGAAGAGGATGAGAGTTTGAGCTAGTGAAACTATAAAGTTTTCAATATAACTAGTATTTGTCCACGAAAATTATTTAGGATTCACCACCCATTATATTTGGATTTGACCAGATTTTTCATCAATGGCCAGAAAATGCTAAGTTGATTGTAGTTTGAAGTTTACTTTAGCATAGATGTCAAATAATATTGCTTCAACCAGGCCACTCTGAAGTTAGGTAAAGAAATGATTATCTCACTTTGGAGTGGGGACAGAATGTGTTCGCGCTGACTTCAGCGCGATTTCACTTATTTGTATTATAGCTTCGTAACTCGGGCACTTATAACCGGAATACATTATATATATATCGAGAATAATATTCTTGTTAGCAGAAAGATGGCCTTTTATATGGACGCTTTTATCCGGGGGACTTTAATGTGGATTTTAAGGCATATAGATACAATACTTAAAGACTCTATAAAACAGACCTGTTGCATTAGTCGATCAAATTCCTGCTGTGTATTCGTTTTTTCCATGATGTACTTTCGTTCGATATCAGCTTTCTCCATTTCAAACTTGTGTCTGATATCACCACCGCCACCAGGTTTTGTAACAAATGTGGTTTCCTGGGTAACGGTGTCCCCACCCGACTGCACAAGGCTTTCACTGGTGCGCCGCAACTTGTCCTCGATATCCCTGATGCGCCGTTCAAACTCTCTCTTCTCGTCATCAAATCGCTGCCTCATGTTATCTTTCTCGCGATCAAAGTCGTTGCGCATCTGTCGCTTCTCGTTCTCAAACTTTTTGGTTTCCTTGAATTCACACAAATAATCAACAAATTATATGAAAATCACAAATAAATATCGACTAAAAATTAGTGCAGTTATTGACAGGAATTTACTTGGAAATATGTTTTTTGTTGAATAATACATCGTAGGTTGACACAAACAAAACCAATATATAGAAGAATGAACAAACAAGCTCTTTGAAGAGACGGATCGAATGATCTTTTTGGAAAGAGAAAATGGAGGTCGGGGAGTGAAGAATTATTTTCTATTTTGTTTTCGTGCACTATTTTCCTACGGCCCCCCTTTTCACCCATCCCCTGTATTCTCAAATTGTTTGGTCCCTAATGGCACAAGCTATTGAAATGATGAATCGTAATCTGCCTCCTTCTATGCGACCCTTAACATTTATAACTCTGAATCTTTCATTCATCACTTTCAAATTGGAAGCTTTTCAGTTTCTTTCATCAGAGTTAAAACTGTTTAAATTTAACCAGTCCCTAAAATTAAACACAAACAGTGCGGTGATCTACTTCTCAAACTCCAGCTTTGCAGTCCATAAGATAATTATTTACACACAAAAACTTATTGTCAAGATCACAAATACCTCTTCGTAGGTCCTGGTTATATCGCGCAGTTTGTTCTCATAATCATCTCTTTGTCGCCTGATAGCCTCGTTCTGACGGTCGAGATCCTGCTTCAAACTGTCTGCTCTAGTCTTTTCATTACTTATCTCTCGTGTAAACCTAGAATTGAGAAAAAGGAGCTTAATACGATCAACAGTATACAAGAAAAATTCTAAGTAGGGAATCTTAAAGGGTAATTTGCTATAAATATAATAAAAAGCGAGCATGATAAACCAAATTTGCTATTTTGACGTTATATTTTAATTCTTATTTAATTTTAATAATAAGGAAACATACAAAATCTGTCAAGATTTGTTTCAAGATATTTAATCAAGTACAATTATTCAATTGAATTTGTTATTTTTTAAATTTTACTGCTGTTATTATTGACTAATTTCTTCTCAATATCGCTATCCGACTTCATTAAAACTTGACCTTGTCATGCCAAGGATATTTTCTCAAGCTTAACGAGTTTCTCGTCACTGTATATGCTTTCAGTTTAAAGGACAAACACTTCGTAAAGGATTGAAAAACAGTACAACATACAAACCTTTCAACGACTTCCGTTTTCTCTCTGTTCGCTCTGTCCAGTTGGTTCTTCAAGTCTTTCAGTTCATATTCCAAGTCGCGGATTGTGTTCTCTGTCTCACGGTTGTTTCTTGTCAGTTCTTCCAGTCTTCTCTCGAGAGTATCTTTCTCTCTCAGGATACTATCTATTTCGTCTTTCTTTTCCCTTTCACATTTTCTAATAATTTCTTCTTTCTCTCGCCGAAAGGTGTCTTCCATATCTCGTATTTTACGCGACATGTTATCTATCTCAACGACTAGTGATCGATTCTTATCTTCTACTCCTCGGAAAGTGTTTGTCAAATTTTCAATCTCCTTGATGAGATCTCGCTGTTTTCTAACCATGTCATCGCGCTTGGATGTCAAGTTCTCGATTTCTTCCTGTAGTTCTCGATTCTTGTTTTCAAGATCTCGTCGTTTCTTGGCATCTCTTTCCAACCGCTCGCATTTGTCCGTCAGGCGGTGGATTTCCTCTTCCAGCTCACGAAGTTTCGAGCGTGAAACTTTATCAGAGTAATCCTTGCCACATTCTTCCCTGAAATGATAAAAAAGAATTGTTTATAAATTGAAAACTAGTTATGACATATTCGTAACAATAAACATTTTGCTAGTACTTTTTCAAGGTAAGGATAATTGCATTCATTTTTCATTTCTATTTTATCTGAAAGTGAAGTATGAAGCTCTATAGTACTTGCCATCTAAACCTATCCTCAACATTTTGCTTGTTACCTGAATTGGTAAGCTCTTATGGTCACCAACATAGGTAGCAGGATAAAACAAATGCTTTTACAAGGGGAATAAGGGCTGCTGCCTTATATCTCTTTGGTAGGCAAAACTTAAATTTTGAGTTTAAGATCTCTTAGATGTTTAGATATATCTCCAGAACTAAAGGCCAATATGGAAAAACAGATATACTGTCTGATTTGTTACGAGCTATCATTTTGCATTTCACGTATTACATTTGTCGTAAACTAAACCTCTATAGAATAAATTAAAAAATAGGTCCTCAAAATGGAGTTGCGGTGTGGTGCGTGCTGTGTCTAGTGAACTAAATGAGGCATATGTTTTTGAACGCAAATGTTTTGAATTGTTCCTTAAATTTCAAGTTCGACACTGTCCATCATCGAAAAGGTTTTGTACGGTATGCCTTGCAAATGTACGGCGCCGACATGAAGTTCAACTTCCTCTATCACCTTGCTGAAATACACAAAGGGGCTAAGTTTTTCAATAATCGTCCCATGTAAGGTAATCCGGGATCCAGCATTGCTTTAATATATTGGAATCAGAAAGTCCATACGAATGACATCCAGAATCTCCCTTGATATAAAACTCGAAATCCAGAAGCGTTTGGAAATAGGAATCCATAGCCGCGGAATCCAGAATACAGTCATGGGAATCTGGTAATCTTGAATCTAGGGCGCTCTTTGCTCACCCTACATGGAGCGCCAATGGTCTAAACAGAGTGCAGAGTTTAGGTAACTGATCAGAATGTTTACCTTTTGTCGAAAGATAAATCGACATCTACATCCACATCAACACCCCTCCTCAGCATTTTGTTGATCTGGTACAGTAGTTTCTTGTTTTCTTGTTCTGTCTTTTCTCTCTTCTTCTTCTCACTGTCAAACTTATCTTGCCACGCAACCATGGAATTGTCGACATTAACCGCACCTGTAAAACAACTAAAACCTGTTAGTACTTGCTTCTAGGTGTTGATTAGGGAAGGACGAGATCGAAAATACCCAGGTTTTGAATTAGCCCAAACCGATACGTGAGCCCATAAAACTGTAGCATATGATAATAATATTGATCTACATGTGAACCGTCGCTAACCCGCACATTCGAATAACAGCTAACTCTGCGGATTCTTGGTGACGAGAACCGTACATGTCAAAGATTATTTTCCCTGCGGCTGCCTGTTACTAAAACTGAAATAATCATGAGGTGCTCAAAGTAGAATCTTTACAGAAGTTTCAAAACAGTTCCAATTCTTTACTAAATCGAACGGACATAGCGCAATTGGTTGCCATGAAAGCCCGTCAAGTGGCTACATTTGTTTACCTTGTCTGTCCCAGAAGGATTGATTTAATTGAGCCTTATTTTGATTCATTTGTACTTAAAAAGTAAGGTAAACAGAACCAAAACTAATCCCGACCTTCTAAGATTTTAGCATGTCAAAACACATTTCTTAATTGCTTGTCAACAGGCTACATGCATTTCTCTTTTGCGTTAAGAGCTGAAATGTTCCACATTGCTCCACCTCGTACCTGGCTGTTGATACAACACTACGTTGTTGCCTCCTTCGTAGAACCGGATAATATCTTCCCTTTCTTTTTCAAATCGTACTTTCAGCTCCTCCATGTTCTCCAAGTGAACTTCTTCACCTTGTTTGAGATGGTTTCTGAGTTCAACAACCTCTCCCATTAGTCGGTTAATTTCTTGGGTAAATTCCACCTTTCGTTGTTCTTCCTCATCCAGTCTAAAATAAGTTATCAAAACAAGATAAGGTACTGTTGTTTCAAGGTTTTAGTCAGTGAAACGATATTTCTAAATTGTTTTAGTAACAAATAATAATAATAATAATAATAATAATAATAAATAGAGCGAAAATAAACAAAAGAGTGAACATCAGCCAGAATGCAGCGACATGTGACGTCATGCAGATGTTGTCGCATGATATTTGCATTCATTACGTTACACAGTTTGAGTCTGATTATAAAGAAACAGTGCTACCCAGGTCAGAACCAACGCAAATTTCACCTTTACGAAAATGCTTT
>JAOEHT020345265.1:0-17928 GCA_025448195.2 Parazoanthus atlanticus | reverse complement strand
CGTTTATTTACAAGAATAGAAATCTATGGAAAATGTGCAATAAATACGAAGCAAATATCAATTAGAAACAAGTATCTATGAGTAAAAATGTTTCTTAAATATAAATGTTTCTAAATGAGTCTTAAAGGATGACGGAGGAGAATTATTCCTGATGGCACACGTTGTATTGTTCCAGAGTGAAGGGCTTGAGTAGGAAAGGGCTCTGTCAGCAAGTTTTTTTTTAAAGAACGGACAGGGGAAACGCCAGTAGGCGACCACTGTCGGAGCAGAGGGAGTACTTTGTTGATTGTTTCAGAAAAATGAGATCTTTTATATAAGTAGGTGCCTGGTCATCAAGAGCTTTAAAGGAATAATAATAATAATAATAATAATAATAATAATAATAATAATAATAATGATGATAATGGTATAAGATGTTTTCTGTGATACTGTTCAGTTTCTTTACACCAACGCACATAAGTCATTATGAATAGTATTAATAGTTATTCTATCTAAAAATGTAAATATTCTAAGAATTTGTGTTTGAATGTATGGTTATGAAATGTTCGAAATGCCAACAATGGAGGAAGACACTCCTACTGTACTAGCGGCTGCTCTTCAAAGACTAAACTTTGAGTAACGGAAGACTTTCGGTATAAGATAACATGGTGTTGTGTAGTTTTATTTTATACGTGGTTTATTCTACAGTCAACATTCGTATCTTATTTAAAACGGAAACTCGGCTTGTAAGGCGAACGACTACTAAAAAAAACCAATGGAATTGCTTGATCCCCAGCCGAGCTCCATTAGACCGAGCACTCGCTCCGGCTAACGGACAATGTTAATTGAGGAGATTGCTTTATTGTTTCAAAGCAATCAATAACCCACAAACATCCAATTAAGACATATTGGACATTGCGCGTTGTGTCTCCAACCGTTATTGAAAGCACGCGGGAAGAAGAAAGAACATGAAATGCATTCTATAATGAATGGAGGCACAAGAGAGCGTTTTGAATTTCTTTTATAAAAAGTTTAAGCTTGTTTGATGAAATTTGCACAATAAAAGTCATTTAACCGAAGACAGGTCACATTAGCACTTTTTATACATCGGACATCGCTAAGTCCTAGGCAACCTATGAGCGCGTGCGTACTATCGGTACCAATCGGTCAGCCAATGAGCGTGGGCGTACTATCGGTACATTGGTACAAATATCTCAAGCTCAATATATCGGTAATAAGCAATGCATGTCCGTTTTATTTTGAAGACGTAAAGCTCTTTTCAATTTGAGCTGAAATCGACTAGTCTTCTTTTCCTTTATTATAAAGGTAAGAATACAGAAGCTGCCCAAACCCTTACTATCGATAATAAATAGTTTTCTTGTTTAAAAAGATGTTTTAAAAACCAGTTGAGATACAAAGCCGGCGCTCGTCCCCAGAGAATCCGTCTGAGCAAAATTCCGCTGAATCATCTCAGTTTCAAGTGCTTCTCCAAGTCTGGTTCAAAACTATTACATAATCAACCTGTTTTAGCGCTGACTAACTGCAAGTCAATGAACAGGTGGGACATCGCAGTGGGACACACAACCGAAATACGTGCAGTGGTCAAGCCGATTACATTGACTGAACCAGGATGCTTTTAAAAGTGCGTACGATGGTTAGAACTGGTTATATTCGTTTCAATTTGTCAGCTGTTGGTTATGTGACAGTCATTCTGCTTTAGCAAAATCGAACGCGGTTCCTTAATTTTCACCAATCAATTCCTGTGAAAAGGGAAAATTCTTTGTTTTAGAAAATGTGGTCAAAACCGTTAAAGTCGGCGGAAAAGTCACGGTGGTGGTTTTCGGCACGTTTTTCTGTTTCTGTTTATGCTTCGTGTTATCAGCGGTGTCTAAGAACTGTTACAACTTTTCATCCGTGAAGAAACTGGGCGGGTCTCCCTCGCAGTGAAAGATATTGCCACTTCGGGTATTTTTAGACTGCAAACAGTCTGCAGTTTGAAATCCAACTGTACGATAAACAAACCGTCATGCACGATAGTATCATTAAGCCTTATTCATTGTTGAACAAACAATGTTCTTTGTCCAGAGCAGTATCTTAAAGCCTTCTAAAAGCATCTGTATCGCCGTATATTTTTATCATAAGGTCGACAGTCGAGTTAAAAATACATTCAAGGAAAGATTATAAACCGAGTCAAAAATATCAGTTATTGAGTTAGTGCGAAAGGTCAAAACACCAATGTGGTTTTTGGTTAACAAATGCACGGATGACTTGTCATTGAAACTGTTTTGATAACTTATCGAACGTTCTTTCGAATTCCCTGGTAGACGCAAACACTTGGTTTCTGTACACTATTCTGTGAAATGCTCGCACCACTTCTGCGCGTGTACATTCGTGCCATTTGAATGGTTGTGCGCATGCTCGTGAGAAATAACGCATAGTTCCTATGCTCGCAAGAAACGTTTTTCTTGCGAACTAATGTGAACTGCAAACCTTTCCAAGGGTTTTAGATTGTTCTTTGTTCCAGCTCCGAACACAACTGACTGACTTTTAAAACAACACTTCATTTCGGTTTACTTTGACCGAGAGTACTATACCGAGCGATGAAGTTCAAGTTCTGAAATTATAAAATAAACGATTTTTTTTTCGAAATATCCTTTAAAGACTTACAACAAGTTGTCTTTAACAAATATTTTCAAATACCATTTCCCTTCTTGTCCTTTTTCTGATCGTTCCAGCGATCGTGTTATTTGAAGCATCCCTTTCAGAACAAAATAACGAACTTCATACCGCGCGGGTGACCTCCATTCAAAGACTGTTGATGATGTTTGCTTTTAGAGTCTCGTGCCCTTCTGTGAATTGTCATTGAAAACATGCAAGTCCGTTGTTACCGCAGCACAAATATATGGGGCCATCTTGCATCGCAATTCTAGTTACAACGGTTAAATATCTTTACAAAAAGCGCTTATTCGGCAAGGCACTGCTCGATAAAATAAATATAACAACTTTGGTTACGACTTTGTCAACTTGCAAATTGATATCAATCATGACTGACCAAGCCCGAGTCACGGTCTGCAGTTTTTAACTG
The DNA here is from genome assembly GCA_025448195.2 of Parazoanthus atlanticus. Lineage (NCBI taxonomy): Eukaryota > Metazoa > Cnidaria > Anthozoa > Zoantharia > Parazoanthidae > Parazoanthus > Parazoanthus atlanticus. The sequence continues at coordinate 14,864 of JAOEHT020345265.1, read as the reverse complement.
TTTATTCACAAAATGTATAACAATTAGAGTCACAAGCTTACTTTTAACAAAACAATTATCTTAGAGTCACGAGTTTTATTGATTTTCAAAACTGTTAATAATTAAAATAACGGTTTGACCTCGCTCTTTGTACCGTTTGCAGCTAAACTCAGCTCTTTTGATAAAATTTCAAAAGTTCTCGACCAACGTACCATATGCGAGGTTCGCACACGAATTTTTCACATGTTTTAGAAAGCGCGAATGTACAAATTTTCTAGCAAATTCAAATCGTGAGATAACAAGAATCCAGTTTTAGAAATGTTTGCCTGATTTCAACCTCTTTATAAGGCGTATAAATTTTCTTTCTAGAACTTAAACAGATGAGAAATTGCGCCGCGCATGTTTCTCCTGGGGCGCGCGACGGAGGGAGGGAGCGGAAGACAAAAAGCATAGCATTACGTGTTTTTCAAAAATCCTTTTTGGTAGATATTTTAGCGGCTTTACTACTGGTTTTCTCAAAGGAAAGCGTATCTTTAAATTACAGTTCAGTTCAAACCGATACACGTTGCCGCTTCAATTGCTATGGTTTACTTTTCAGCTGCCGTACCACGACTCGTTTTTTACAAGATATTTGCAGAAAGCCTCTTTCTTTAAACGCTTCGAAACTGACATTTCTTTGTGCGGACGAAGGCCTTGCTTTCGATCCCCTTGGAGAGATACTAACATACCCATAAATGTCAAATTCTTAAAATAGACGACCGTTATCTTTTAACACATTTTAATGTTCAGCATTAGGCTACCAGAGCTGGAATATTTAAAATCAATTGTAAAATGTCGAAATCTCACCTCATTGTATAAATTGTTTTCAACTAGGCGTGTTGACTTTTTACTGAGTTAGCTCTTAAAGAGTATTAAGTTGTCAGTTTTCAATTGATGTTTCCGAGACGAATACCCCGGGACCTTTAGTCAGGTTTGTATGTCGAACTACATAAAAATAGGGTAACAAGACAAAAATCAAGTAACTGTCTTGATTCAAGATAAAATTCCAGTTTTTACCTCTGTCTTCGAGCCGTTCGGCAGCTCCACGCCAAACTGCGATCAGAATCGCTACAGAAAGCGCTCTCCACATTTTCACAAAAGTTCGTTATAAACAAACTGAAATCTCACCGTGAAGGCAGCAACTTATATACACGCTCTGTTATTGTTCTATTTGAAATGTTTTCTGCTTGATTTATGTGTCAAAATGAAAAGTTAAACAATCTGTTCCAATCCCCAGGGTATCTTTGAAAATATTACCTGCATGACTGAACTTACTCAAAAGTTAACGGTCGTACTGAAATCCACCGCGCCATGCAAAATTGTTTTATCTACCAAAGCAGTATTCAGGAATTGACAAGTCCACTTGAGCAGTTGTTGATGTGGAATAAGTGTGACTGAAAAATAAACAAATAGGACAAAAGCAACTACGCTTCGTCTGGGAATAATTCCGATTCATTGGTTTGTAGTTTGGGCAAAAATCATGCAGCGTGCGGCAGCAAAAATACGTTGCCATCAAAATTGCGAGCCCGGATCGCACGACTTCCATGTTTTACACTGCGGAGCTTGATGGAAGGACTAACAAATGTAGCTGGTTTCAAAGGAAGCTGATTATGAAACGGAGAATGTTCTTTCTTCTTAATATCAACCCCAAAATCTCCCACTAACAATGACGATATACTTAATATATAATCCCTTCGGTGTAAATGAATAAAATGAGCCTGACTGTCAGAAATATATAAGTTTTGCATGATATTGAAAGGATAAAGATGTACAAAGTTAAAAAATACCAAGAAAATGTTGCTTGGAAAAACTGTCCTTGCAGAGCAAAAATAAGCGCGCAATCGCAGTTGTTTCTTTTGAACTCAACTGCGACGAGAACATGCACAGGTGTGTTTAAAACAAACAATATCAATGAAAGCAGTCCCTTCCCAGCCTGGGGGCACCGGCCGTGCCTGTAGTACCGCACCGTACAGTATTTCATCATGATCAACGAGGCTGAATACCACGAGTTTATCAAATAAATGGTTCCCAGAAACAACCTTGTCGCAATTGAGGTTGCCCCCAGCATTCAGCTTTCGTGACTATAATTGCAAGTCACAAGCGCACTGTTCTTTTAAAAACAAGAATGTGAGGCGCTGCGAGACAATGGTTACATGATAAACGAACTAAGGTCGCTCCCAACTGATTTCAACTGATTTTCATTTTCCTGCATGTCACCAAACTTTCTACGAATGGTTTTCTAATTTAATCATGGCGGGTTACTGCCAGTCTTGTTAGCTGGCGTTTGAAAAACTCTTTCCCATTTCAATCGTTGCACTCCAACTAAATATTATGTTTCTATGGTAACCGTAAAGGACGTATAAAACAACTGATTTAATAATCAACTGCATTTTGGACAAAAACGAGCCCGGTCAGTGAACGCCATTTTTTTATTGAGTTAAATAAAGGAGAATATTTAATGATTATTCACCGTCAGAGTTTGGTGTCACCTTAACCTATTGAAATTTCAAGGTGACGCCAATACCTGACAGTACAATTTCTTTAAATCTTAATTTTCCCAAAGTTACCCTTTGTTGCATGATGTCACCGAGCTCATTTTTTGTGTGAAATGCAATTGAAGGCTAAAAACATGGAGTATTTGATGCCTTGTCAAATTGCCATGGCAACAAAAGTTGCGAAGAGACTAGTACAAAGATTACTACTAAGTGGCAGTAGCTCTGCCACGACATGAGTACGCCTTTCATAAGGTTCAGTGGCACAGAAAACTGAAAAAAATCTGGGTTTACCTCGGTGTAAGAACCTCACAACTGACGTCATAATGTTCCCTGATAGAGATGTACAAATGAAGTCACAGTGCACACTCATACTCTACACAATTTACTTCAATTATGGGAGGTGCCTTGACGTCATTAAATGTCATGTACACTGTCCTGAAATGCTTAACTTAACTCCCACAACTAAAGCAAATTTTCCAATCTATGACTGGAAGAGCGCAACTTATCAATATTGTGGGGGCGACGTATCGCCCTTCACCGCTGATGAACCCAGTCTGGCGTTACTGCAAAAACATCAGCAGCTGTAACTGAGTGACCGCGTCTCACGTCGTAATGAAAAGTTGAAAATAATTTGTCATGAAAATGATTTACTTTTTACAATAACTAAATGTCTGTTTTTCACAACTTTGCACCAGACTTTCCCATAAAACGGCTTTGTGTGTTTGCATGCGGCCTTTCATTTTTTGTAACTTCACGTCCTATACTGATTGAAACGAAACACCTGATTGGCTAAGATAACAAAAGCGACTAATGATCCAAGCAATTATCCTAACCTGGTAAAGGTAATCTGACCACTCAAAATACATCTCTAAAACGAAACAAGTAAACTGCGTTTTTGTGTTGAGTTTGAATGTTCTTTTAAGAACATTAAAAGTGTAGCTAAATCTTCACTCTCAGGTTTAAATCTACTCTCCGTATAAGTTCCGCCTAATTTGGACGTGTTTATTTATCACCTTCTGTTTTACTGTTGCAAAAAAGCGTTTGCCAAATTTGACAGAAAAAAAGTCGGCAAACCTTAGATGTATGAAGGAGTTGATCTAATCGCAAAATTTTGATTCACTATATCCGTGTTTTTAGTTCGTTATTAATAATTAATAATTAAAGTTAAAGAAATAATTTAAATTTAAATTTCAAAAATTTTTTACTTGGCTCGAATTTTTTTGTTTTCAAAAAAGATTATTACCGTTTAAATTAATTCCTTTTTCAAACACTCAAAATTAAAGTCTTTACTGACTTTGCGTCGGTCTCGCGGTTCTTGTGTAAAAAAACAGTGTAAAAGATTGAGCAAACTTATGGTACTATTGCATGGAAGGGGATGAAACCGTGAACACTTAATAACTTATTCTATTTTCATAGCCTTTTTTCAATGTTCGCACTTTCTAGTAGATTCGGTCTTCAGTTTTCAAAAGAACTGATAACATACTAATGTTTTAAGAATATCATGCACGCATCGGGGCCTGAGCTGCAAAGAAGTTGTGGTTGGTCTAAAGGTACTGGTCGCATCAGTTTTCGTATTGGAATAGGACTATTTAATCGCAAGCATAGCATGAATCTAATTACTTTTTAAGGATTTGTTGAAAGCAGAAAATTCGGATCGCTTGCATATGTGTGAAACTGATTTAACTGGCAGATTTCTTACTGTCTCAAACGCAAGCGGCTCACAGTCTACACTGCATGATAACCATTTTAGGCCCGCGAAAGTTGATTTTGTGTTTCTCGTTAGCCACTTTCCGGCAGAAAATTAGGGCGGTATTTTTCATTATTCCGCATTAACTTTTTATTTTTCTTTTTTACGTTAAACAAGTATGCCCTGATGTATTAGGCATCGAGAAATTATCATAATATGTTATGGCTATAAAAACATTAGCACATTTGAAACGTTCGAAAAGAAAACAGCTTGGTGCGAGAGCTAACACAGTTTTGCGCAAAAGTCGCGCGCGTGCGAAACCAGATTGACGAGACTTGTTTGTAATTAAAGACGATACTGCGGAAACTTTGAGGGCGATGAAGTTTATCTGGAATTAAGAAAAGGATTAAAATTTATTCTAACGCGGTATACAAAAATAAACAGTTAAATCAATACCAATCAGTTCATTTCTAAGTTTTGCCAATAAAGCAACTTTCTTGTAGGTATTGAATAGTTGTGTTTTCATGCCGGGGCAAAACCCCGTCAAAATGCCATGCAAGCGGTGACAATAAACATCAAATCAACTTTTATTGATCTGGCATTAGAGGATCGCGGTGGAGAACTTTACACAGCTGTGATGCTAATAATAAATCTCAATTACAAAAGGAGCATATCTTGCAAACATTGTATAATGTCGGTAACTGTATGAAGTCAAAATCTACTCTTATTCTAAATTACACGACATCAGTTTGAACTGAAAAAAGGAATTGCAAAAGGTTGGATTTTTGAGAAATATTCGGGTTTCATAATTCATTTCGGTACGTTTGTAACCTTTGAATGTTGCCTATCTTGCTAATAATTAGCACCCCAATAAGACTAATAACAGATTTTTTGGCATTTTTGCATAAAAACGGCAACTTCAGCATAATCAACAAAAACCAAATTTTGCTCCTTTTTTCATCACCCGCTAATGAACTGGTCGCAATAGATTTGTAATATTCAATGTTCGTCTGTTAATTTTCAGATAAATACATTGATTAGAAGCAATATTAGTTTACCGAGTTGGTAAACTAGTCAATTTATAGGTTTTAACCAAAATTAAGGATAAAGACAGCTACAGTTTTCATTAAAAAAAGACAGTGCCCTTCATGTCTATCGATTTCCAGTTTGAGTCAAACAAGAATCACTTCCTGCCAAAAAGCTTTTATCATTAACGAGTCGTGTTACGGGTCGAAACATTCACATCACTTAAGGATTGAACAGACATCAGCAAGTAAACTTTTTCCCGCGGTTTCAGGCGATTGCGGTGCACGCCTGGCCCTTTTTCCCGCCATCCTGTGTTATATCTGCGGTGTTACATATCACCTCATTGCGCCATTCCGGAATGAGTATTCATTCGGTAACGAAATGTTGCCGCAGCTAACTAAAATGTTTGATCCGTCGATTTTTTCATCGCACTTTTTTCTACAGTGAGAAAGTCGATGTAAACGTGGAATAGAATATGTCATTAACCGGAATGAAACTCATACGGGTGTCATGTAAGGAATTCGTTTCTCATCAGTAAATGCTAGGAATACATTGGACGTTTCGACGCGAGCTCTTAATGGCAAACGATATTCGGCAAACAACATTGGACAGTATTGGCATCAGAGATGTCTAAACAAATAAAACTATAGAACTGTTGTAATAGGCCATCTCCTAGTATGCTTTCAAATCAATGTTCAGTGTCTGAAAATGAAACTTACGCCTTGGGCCATTTAACGCCTATTCTATGGCAAAGTTAACTGTAGCCAATATCGCATGTCTGCCGTTTCACTGTCCAAAAACCAAACGTATTAATGAAACATTTTCTGTCGTATTTACATGATCAAAGTATCGTTTTTGAACTTATCGTTTCAAAGCAAAATACGTCGATAACATAACAGATTATCTCACTACCTAAACACGTTTATAGCAATGTACCGACATAATGGGAAATATCAGCTTAAAAATATCTTCAAAATAAAAACTTAAGAGCATCTTCAGGACGTTCTAGGCTGAAATCCCGAAAAAAATTAAGAACATTCAGCCTAAGTTCCCAAAAAGGCGTTCCCATAACTAAGAAAAGTGGAAGAAATCACCCAGAATTTGTGTACCTCGCTTCTCAATCATCTCGGTTGCCCCACGCTCAGCTGATGCGATCAAAACCAACACAAGAATCACACTCTTCATTTTCTCGGAAAGTCGTTGCAGCCAAACTGAGGTTGATTTTCGAATGAACAGCATTTTATATACAAGGCGGTTCTCTGTTACATTAATATGTACATGTGTGAAAAGAAATCTAATTAAATGCATGTAAATAGGAAAGGGTAAAATCTTTTTGCAATCATTCATTTGTAAACTTTCTCATGTAAAGTTTAATAATATAAATATATAGATAAACATATCGCAATCTGTATCAGTGCCTGCCCATGACCAGATCCAAAACGTACAACAGAAGCACTACTTTTAACAGAAATAAACATTCACCCAAAAACTACTTGAACCGAAAAAAAATATAGAAAAATAACGTTCGGATAGCTAAAAATATCACCAATACGCCAAAGGTTTGTGGCACTATTGTGTGGTAATTCATTACAAATTTTACATCTGAATTACGGTGTTCTTCTATTTGAAAACCTGAAAATAATTTTATAAAAACTCACTTTTGCATGCTTAGCCTACTTTTCTGCATGGTATAGAAAATAATTCTTGAGAAATGCTGAGGGTTAAGCACAATACACTCAGCAAAAAAGTGTATGGAATTGATTTTATATTAGTTATGAAACTGGTCTCATGCAAGAAAAAAAAGTATCTTATTATTAGACAGTGTGGTGCATGTATAGTATTGGTGGATGCTTTTACGAACCTTAATTGAAACATCTAACTGTCAAATACGATATTTCGCCAAATAAAGTAATATATACAAAAATCGCTTAGAAAGTGCAAGCCTCAAAACACCTGGTTGAAATAAAACCTGTAAAACTGGTTTGCTACAAAAAAAAATAACCGAAACTCATACTACATTACGAGTATCGCAGGGTACTTGTGACTCGTTTCATTCCCTATCGGCCTGCTGTTATTTGTACTCTACTGACTCAGTTGGATAATAAAATCATCTACTTTCTTTTGATATGGATTCAGATCTATTTCGCTTTGCTTCAATTTTCGATGAACACTTTTGAAAGAGAACATTTTCCATTACTATTTTTCTTCTATTTGTGGTCTTTGCTTGTGGTCCTATTTAAAACTGTAATCACCAATTTTTGCATGAAGCCAATTTTGCTTGTAAACTTTTTGCAACTCAACTGGACAGTTTGTTTCCATGCCAAGCTTTCAAAAATTGTGCACATATGCTGTTTTTTTTAAAAAAAATAAACTTTTGCATTCGTACTTAAAACGAAGTTTTAAAATGTTGTATATAACTTTGAATACATAAGATTTGCTTGCATGCAAAATTTAGGACTTCGATTGCAGTGACGTAGGCAAATCGTTTACAGGTTTTGCGTGTAAATGTGTTAACTTCAAAACCTTTGCACGCAAACTTTCTAAATTTCAAGATGTGCGTGCGGCCTTTTGAAAATATTCACCCGTGTTGCACGCATTCGTCTCTACTTTAGTCCTTCAAGATGTTTAGGGAGCCAATTCTCGCAGTACTTTACCGACACAACCGTTTAATTCAACTCTCGCTCAAGCCTAAACATCAAAGCAAGACAAGAGCATTCATGGAAATAACTGCTGTAGTAAACCGAGGAGAACTATTAATATTAATCGTACTTTGGTTACCGCTATCATTTTCATGCTTGCAAGCACTTTTCAAAACTGTAATTACAGTTGGTTCCTAATGAGAAATGGCAGTATAAAAAACAATGCGAGGAACAAGAAGATGAGGGCAAACTCAAACTGATTTTGAATTGTACAGGAGATACGAAATCGTTTCTTAAAAATAAATGCAAAAACAGCAATTGATCATCGGTGCACTCCCCCCTCCCCTGTCTGGTCGACCCCCTACCGTTTCCTGTTAACAAAAACGCATTTGCAAATCCCAGTTGGTTTTAGTGTCTATTTTGTAACTCAAAGCATAATGTATTGTTTATACTGATAACACTGAAGTTTTTAAACGTATTTTCAAATATATGGCTGATAGTTAACTTTACAAGCATCGCTCTCCTTAGCAGTATAAGGGATGGAAATAACAGGATTTTTCCGGGCAAAAGGCTGGGTAACGTGAGATTATTCATGGCTGAACCATTAACAAATGGGTGTGATATGCATAACAGAGTATTTTCAAGGATGAAGTGGTTGGAACTTGTGACGCTAGAGTAAACAGCCGGCTCCAAGATGTCCTCCCTCAGTCTATATTTTCAAGAGAAGTCGAAATCTTAAAGAGCTTTACTCAGATCTCAAAGCGTTTTTGCTAATGGCTGAACTACAATTATCACAACAACTTAAAAGCTTTATTGGAGAATAATCCATGTGTTACCTGCTCTCTATTACCTCCTCCACAGTTCCTCCACCTTATTACCTGCTCCGCTTTGTCACTTCCACCTTCTAGTAACATTCACTTTATTACCTACGCCCTACTGCCTCCTCCTTATTACATGCTCCTTATTACATCCACTCTATTACCTCCTGCTTACTACATCCAACAAGAACAACAGCAACACCGTTCTTTTATTTACACCTCAAGTTGCATTAAAGAAACAAATTAAAGAAAAATAATAGAAATGGAGGTCGTTGCTACGTAACCAGAATTATTGGTTAATTAAATTTGATTGACTGGTAAATGAGGAGGGATAAATCAAAAACAAAACAATCCTTATTACAACCACTTTATTACTTTCTCCTTGTTACATCCACTTTATTACCTCCGACTTATTATCTGCAACTTATTACCTCATCCCTTATTACATCCACTTTATTACCTCCACCTTTTACCTCCTCAAAACCTCCACTTTATTACCTCTACCTTATTACCTGTTCCTTATTACATCTTCTTTATTATCTCCACCTTATTACTTCCACCTTATTACATCAACTTTATTACCTCCACCTTACTACCTGCTACTTATTGCCTCATCCTTGTTACATCCACTTTATTAATACTTCCACGTTGTTACTCCCTATTACTTCCACCGTACTACCTGTTCCTTATTACCTCCACTTTATTACCAACAAAAACAACAGCAACAGCAAGTTTATTAGACCCCATTAAAATATTACCAGAAATGATTAAAAAGTTGTTGTTGTTGTTGTTAATATTTCTTCCTTGTTCACCACTGGGTACTGCTGGAGTTGCGGATAGGAAGGGGGCACAAATTTCAAGTTTCATACACCAGGGAGGAGGGGAAAGGGTTGAAATATATGCAAACTGCTGTTTCAGTGATTCTAAAAACTAAGCACTCCCTTAACAAAACGCAAACAAAATTAAAACAACGAACTTAAAACACGAGGATTTATTTCAAATTCTTGACAATGTTTCGTACAATTTAATTACAGCACTGCATCTCACGAAAATTGTTCATCTGCATATTTATATATTTATATAATACCCTTGCTCTTCAAATGTACACATATCACAAAATAGAGCGTCCTATTTCAGCTTGTTTTTAAATATATTTTAATACAACAATTTGAATAATTTATTCTCTGTATTTACACATTTATCAGTGCAGCTCAGAACCAGCTCCTTGCGTTGAACAACGTCACAAATCCAATCGTTTTACATTTGTCTCTTGCCAATTCAAATACCCTACCTAGGAATTATAATCTTATAAACAGTAAAAGTTTTGCTTTAGTGTATTTACAAATACATTTTCAAATATAAGCCAAAAGTTAGAGCATTTTAATTCGAAATATCGAAAACTCCTGCAGTATTGCAGAGTATAATTTATTATTGTTAAAAATATCTCAGGTCCACCTTTACCACAAACACCAAAAATAAATCCTAGCCAAAGTCTAATTCAGTACTCCAAAGATAGAATTTGTTATATTTACTCCATAAACACGAGTGTTTCTTCTAACTTCATGTAAAATATCCTACCAGCATTTTGTTCATTGCATTCTAAAATCCTCACAACATCAGACAGGTAATCTATAATATTAAAACAGTTTAAAGGGTCGAGTATGTTAAAGTAAAGTAAAAAAATGTAAGGAAAAGAGAACTTTCTTGTAGATAAAGCTTAAAACTTAGATGATCAATTCAGTGAATAAACAAGAATAATCGTGAAAAAGAAAATTTAGAAAAAAGTGTTTTTACCTTTCCAAAAGTGACTAGCTCTACTAGATGATGCCACGGTTGGAAATGTCAATCTCTCTTGCTCAAGCGTATTTAACAAAATTAATCCATAGTTTGCAAAAATACAGTGGCAAGATTTCTGGACAATTTGAGAGTTGACACCGTTCAAGATTGCAAATTTCCTCAATGTCACGACATCATCCAGTCAGATCTCTTTTTCACGATTTGTATCTAGCAGCAAATGTCTGATTAGTTTATAATTCTTTGCACAATAAAAATTTAAAAACTTGTCTAGTGAACTGTTCCGTTCCAGTAAGTCGGCATAAATACAGCCACACCAAACCCATTTGACTGCTAATCGTACGTAATGTTAATGAACGCAAGTCAAGCAGCCTAAAACTGTACAATATTATGCAAAGCACTATCGCCTAACTAGTTCGTGCAAACAACACGATTGCAACAATTTTTGATTTTAAATAAATCAAATACACCAATTTCTATAAAAGCTTACTTACTAGAAGGGCACACCGTAAATTGTCCATTGTCACAGTAATACACCCTTTTCTAACATTGACTCAAGCTATCTTAAAACTCTGGCTGAACCCCTACTACAGCCGCACAAATTATTGAGTTACAAACTGGGTGCCCAATTCGCAACTGCAACTGGTAAAGCAAAAAAACTATTGCAATCGACTTTGTTCAGTATCTTTTGTAAACCAGCGTTTGCATCATTGCTATTCCACACATGCCAGAAAAACTCATAAACTGGTTTTATCTTGGTATCTTGTATGGAATATCAATTTATAGCGCTACCAACCCCAAGCACTTAAACATAAGAAAACTGTGCAACAGTATGAACTGCCAATCTCTTCCGCCGTGCCGAGGAGAAGGAAAGCACAAAGTGGCTACGCTAAGGATCACCAAACCCGACCACTACCAGATCTTGGACTGCAGGGCTTGGAGAGAGCTCTTGGATATCGTGCCATGTGTCTGTGCATAATTTTCATATGCTGAGCGGCTGGCCGCTGGGTTTGTTAAGGGTTTTCTCTGAGGTCTGTAGGGAGGCTTGGCTGATGATGGTCTCTGGCTGGGGATCTACACAAATCAAAAACAAAGGAGGATTTGTCATATACAAAACAAAACAGATATTTTAATAGCTCTTCAGATGTTTGGAACTGCAACAGTTTGTTGATATCACCCGTACAGACACAAGCACAACTCACTAAAATATCGTTTGAAGATGGCAAACTGACTGGAGATCAAGTCCTGACTGACTTGCCTCACTTTCGAGCAGCTTGTCATGTATGTACTTACCACTCTCGCACTGGTGACATGTAACGGGAGCCGGTCATTGCTTCTTGTGATCAGGGTGTTCTTAGCTTTCAGCTGGGCTGAGATGGGCCTGGCTCGAGCTGCAGGGGGTGCATTCTGCCTACTGCTGGTCATCACCTGTGAACACATTAGCACCTTCTTTTAGTTACTGTTTGTATTGCCACGTTTATGCAAGACAAAATTTGGAAACTCTCAGATTTCTACAAGTGAGACCAAATAACAAAAGACCAAACACCTATAACAAGAGAAATGTCTTCAAGGTCATCTTACAATATACAGGTTTGTATCAACTTAGCTAAAAGCTACCACTGTTAAGACAATTATTAGAAAACGTTCTAGGCTACTAATTTAAGGGGCACTGTAATGCAAAGATCTCTTGCTTTAATTAGCCCTAGCTAAAGGTCTGTGGCTAGTTTGATTTCGGAGTAGAAAAATGAACTGAACACATATTTTGGTAGAGGCAGTCTATATTTCCCCTTTTCATAAATAGCACATGTTCAGTACAAGCTTAAATGAAATTTCTTCCATTCAAACAGTACTTAAGTAAATAGCTCCAGCATATACCTAATGTACGTTACTCATTACTGAAACTACAGACATTTGACAGCATGTTTTAGTCCATATTAGCCCTGCCGCCAGATGGAATGAAAAATCTGAAGACAACACATAACTTCCCATCTGAATTCATTTGACCTAAAAAACACATTCACCTACACTCCCAACAGAATGCCTAGGGAGCTCGAATGTAATCAAGTCTTGGAATCTGGCATCTTGGTTACAAATGGGTCTTTAAATAACACCTTGATTTAGGTTCACCTTCCAGCCAAAAACACGACATATGACGTGTTGCTAAATTCTCCTAAACTGTCTCTATAGTTTCCTTGTAAACAGGTTGCGAGAATTTTGCTTTTTATCTTAGGTAGTGGATAATATAAGGAGAAGATACATGCTGATAAACTGGCTTGGGCTGAAAGGGTTAATATCGGTACACCATTCTACTAATGCAAATTTGTGCTCGTTCCAGGTCTCTAAGGGCAATTAATACAAGTTTTGTTGAATCATGAGAAAAATGTGACCAAGAAAACGAGCACAGAATTTGCACTATAGTTAAATGGTGTACTGGTATTCACCTGTATTCACCTAACTCAAGGGATTATAAAAAGATTGGTAAGATGACTAGTAGTAACACACGGAAACTTTACAAGCCAAAGACATTTAAATTGCAACTGCCACATACAACTGCTGTGTAAACTTCACAGTTTAAGTTGCTATTTCCCTTGTGATACTTACAGTATCATTCTCTAAACTATATCTTCTTGCATGTAACCTAGAAGGTGATTTCTGTTGCTGTGTAACTTTTGTTGTTCTGCCAAATGCCACTGCAGTCTTTCCTTCTGATCTTATAACAGGCGACCGTGCAGGTGACGATCCCGAGGGAGGGGTCCCAGCATGTGTTGTCACAGCTGTTCGGTTGTCTTGTATGTTGTCAACCTGTTTTAGTGGTTGTTGTTGTGGTTCAGATTGTCTTGGTTTCACAGCAGTTTGATGTTCTTTTTCCCTCATTTCTTTCTTGAACAGTTCTCGTCGTTGTCTTCTAATGCACGTTTTCTTGTCAACTATGTTCTATAGAATGACAACAAGAACACAGTGTCAGATCCAGGAATAAAGTTGTAATGTAATGTATTCAGTCTGGAATCCATATAATCTTAGGAGAGTAGGTTATTGACTGATAACAGAAGTCTTTTCTGTCACTCATTCACTTCAGTGGGAGAAAAGACTGAAGAAATTAATCATGTCATTCTTGGACAAACAAATATAATCATGCTGGTTCAACCTTTTTCAAACCTGTGGTCAATCAAAAAGTCCTATAAAATTATTGCGGATTTTTAGTGTAGCTGTTGTTTTTGAGAATACTTTTGCAACACTTTAACCACGTTTGACTCTTCAAGATCTTGTGAACATTAATGCAGCTTTATCATCATTTTCTTCATTGTTTTCATATGCCTTCTTAAGTTGGAGTTAATGGAGTTTTAGTAAAATAAGAAGAAAGTCAAACAAGCAACGATTTTAACCAACACCTTTTCTACCCCAGACATTAACTACATGTACCATATCTCCAAGTTCTGCATTAATTTACTTCTATGTGGAGATCCTAGAAATTGATAAATATTTGGGTTGAACTGTCAGGTAACAGGAAGTATCCCTACCTCATACAGCTTTGTTCTGTACTGATCAACTGTCAATTGAACATCATCATCAATAGCAGGGATCACTTCATACCCTAATGAGGGTTCATCGTCAGGGTTGTGAAACCGAGCAACAAAGGGATGATTAAGGGCCTCTTGTGCCGTCAGTCGCTTGTCAGGATTAAACTGCAGCAGCCTCTTGAGAAGGTCAAGGCCATCAGATGGAGCATTCGGAATGCACTCTTCCAAGCTTTTCTTTGGTTTGCACAGCATTCTGTCAACCACAGAAGAACTATACTGCGACTGGATACTGTCCACATCTGTAGGTGGCAAGATCAACGTTTATTTGATGATTGAATGCTCAATGGTGATTGCAAAAAAATAATATTTGCACAATAGCAAACACTTGCATGCATGTAGACCATTTGACAGCACTTCTTACAAAGACAGCAAGTGAAGAAAACACAAAACTATCAACCCATTCAGGTATATACTTACCAAGTCTTGTTGGTGTTGGTATTGTTGTCATAATTCTTTCTATTTGGTTTAATGTTGAACTTCCTGGAAAAAGTGGTTTGCCTATGACCAAGAAAAGCACATATTATATATTAATCGCTGTCCGCATATTTGAACTTATCAATAACAACATCAAGTTAGCTATCTTGACAAAGTGAGATACCACCATGCAAGTTTCGTGTATAAAATTAATTCAAACATTAATTACCTAGTAACATTTCTCCCAGAATGCACCCCAGTGACCACATATCCACTCCTTTTGTGTACCTGCAAATGGTAGGAGATTTATTCATTAACCGTCCGGTGATCTCTGAAAAATGTTAGGTTGAGCAAGCCTTCTGGTCACTACATAGTCTGTCAAGCTGGAATAAAAG
>JAOEHT020344382.1:0-17946 GCA_025448195.2 Parazoanthus atlanticus | reverse complement strand
GGTGGGTTGGGAGGGGGCTGGTCCCCCGGCCTGAGAGCCAAGAGGTGGCAGCAAAAATATATATATTTTCCTAATCTTGATTTTCTTGTTTTGTACTTTTGTCACAACATTGCTTTGTTCCTAAGTACTTTAGACATAAAGTAGATTTGGTCGGTTGCTTTACTTTTAAACTTTAAGTCATCTATTTCTTGCTCAAATGAAGGCTTTCCTTACAAAATTCTATAAATCCGCGATAGCCTTTGAAAAAATCGATGTTAATTACATTGTCAAATAAAAAACCTGATATAATTACTTTGGTATAATATCTAAATATTAGTAAAGTTTTCGGTATTTTAAAATTATTACGTGTTCATTAGAGAGGTTTAGTTTTTCCTATTTTGTACCAAAAGAGACCCAATGTCACGGCATAAATTAATTAATTATGCAAACCTATTAGCAATTAGAGTTGAACAAATTATCGATCAATAATTAAACCAAGTTTGTTTTATGCATGCAAAGTTTCAAGTCAATCGATAATTAATTAGCGAAATTAAGGAGTAGGGTCGATACAAAGCTCCCCTCCTAAGAGAGAAGGGTTGGAAAATACCACCTGGGAGAGAGGGTTAAACTAAACAACAATCAACTGGACCAACTCCATGTTACTGTAACTTTCCTATATTATATGATGGTATATCATTTTGCACATTTATATCTATCTTTAATCATCATAATGTTTTTATTGATTGTATTGGTTCTAACAGCGCTGAATGTCGCTAATCTAGTTACCGTACGAGTATCTATCTAGAAGAAGCAAAAGGGATGCCACACTGATGGCAGTTCTAATAACTAAACGTCTGCCAAGCGAAGAGTTCTAATACTGAGTGATATTTTCGTACGCAGCTACACTCCAATGTTTTCCTAAAAGATACTCACAAGCTAGAAAATCTCGTGCGAGTGTTTAAAATGTTCACTGCACAGCGAGAATTTGACAGTTGTGTGACAGCGATGGAGAGTGATACTTGTGTGACAGTGACGTAGAGTGACACTAGTGTGACAGTGACGTAGAGTGACACTAGTGTGACAGTGACGTAGAGTGACATTAGTGTGACAGTGATGGTGACATTAGTGTAACAGCGATGGAGGATGACACTAGTGTGACAGCGATTGAGGATGGCACTAGTGTAACAGCGATGGAGGATGACACTAATGTAACAGCGATGGTGACACTAGTGTGACAGTGAGGGAGAGTGAACTAGTGTGACAGCGATGGTGATACCAGTGTAACAGCGATTGAGGATGACACTATAATGTGACAGTGATATGATACAAATTTTCTATTGATGACAACTATGGCAGCAATGCACACATTAGTGGAACAACGATAGCAACATCATTGTCACAGCA
Organism: Parazoanthus atlanticus; assembly: GCA_025448195.2. Lineage (NCBI taxonomy): Eukaryota > Metazoa > Cnidaria > Anthozoa > Zoantharia > Parazoanthidae > Parazoanthus > Parazoanthus atlanticus. The sequence continues at coordinate 16,563 of JAOEHT020344382.1, read as the reverse complement.
CTGTTGACTGCCATCAATCACTGTTCCACTAGTGTGCAGATTGCTCTCACAGCACTCTTGACTGCCATCAATCACTGTTCCACTAATGTACACATCGAAGTCACAGCGCTGTACGATAACACTGTGCTCTCCAGCCATCGCTGTTTACACTGTCCACGCTAGTGTGCCACCACTGTCAGATTCTTCTTGCGTACCGAATTTGAGGTTATTAAACTAAAACATAACGATTCAGTTGAGCATTTTTGTAGGGTGGCAAGAGAGGGAGGGTCGGCAAGGATAGTTAAAGGGAAACTGCATTTCGATAGTGAAGTTAGGTTTGCTTGATTCCGAACCCGCAATAAAATAAAGGCCTGAAGGTTGGGCGGAGTTTCTAATAGGAAAAACGTTTATTAGGTTCTATGCCGAGATGGGCATATCCACAATACGAGGTTACAGCTGATTCCGTAAATCCGAACCTTCTGCTTTAATGCGTTAACTCGAACCTTTTACCGTTTTCTTTGAAAATTCAAGGTAATCGAGTCGGAACTCAAGTAATGGCTCAAACATTGTCATCTTTTTTTCCTTTCTTAATTGTCTATTATAATTAGTATTTTCTTCCTTTAATGCACTGTATCTTTTGCTTATAACTATCAGCGAAAACAAACTGTATTTACAAATAGCTAGCTGTAATTTGCTTTTACTTAGTATTAACTCAACACTGTAATCCCCTCGCAATATGAAATAAGTAAAAAAAGCCTGTGTAATAAAAGAATTAACTAAAGTCAAAATCCAACGATCTGCGGACTTTTTCCACCTCTCTATGAAGGGGAATAGACCCAATTATTCAAAAGTGCGGAACTAATTTTTTAAACTTCATTGGTGTTTAACAGTAAAAATGTATTAACTCTGAAGCTCTTTGATTGTTTGTGCGTACAACTGTTTCAGTTCTTGTAGAAGGTTGACAAAGTTTCTGCAGAGCTTTTAAACAGTTGTCTCCTTTCTGTTTGACAGAAAAACCTCAATGTCGTTGCAGCCATTTGAAGTCTCCTCTGTATTGGCTAGGTTATTGTTCTCCACAGTTATGTCATCTTCCATATAGCTTCCAGCCACTTCTCTGTGGGCATGCCTGAAACAGCACGTGTGCTTGTTGTGTTGCCTTTTGTTGCCATGGTTACGGTGACAAAGATATTCACTTGTTGAATTTGAAGATTCTGCTGGGGAGAGAGAGCCATTTCTCATGGCGGAACGCGATTGGTTACCTCGGCTAAAGCGGGCTTTGCACCAGGGCATGTGACAGCAAAAGATGTATGAAAGGTACTTGACATAACCGCGCCTGAAATGTCTCGTCAATGTCCCGTACACAATGGGGTTGAGGCAGGAATGAAAGTACAGAAGCATTGGAGCGAATTTGAAGAAAACATTTGTAGCTATTTCCTTATCTTTGTCAGTGCCAAAATCATACATCATCCACGCGATCTGTGCCGGCAGGAGACAAACAGCGAACAAAATGACGATGGTGGCAAGAGTTTTAATCACCTGCATGTTCTCTCGCTTTCGTTCTGGGCTTAGTCCCGCCGATCTGCCGCCGACATCACCTTTCCCAGCCAAGGGCCGAGTTAAATCCACTCCAATTCTTATGTACGCAATGGCGATGGCAATCAGTGGTAAAATAAACTGTAACACAAAGAGCGTGGCTGTGTATGTCCGTCGGAGAGAGGGAGAGGGCCAGTCTTCCTTGCAGCCCTGGGGCTTCACCACCTTGGGTTTGGTCACAATCATTAGGGGCATGACGTAAAGCAGCGATATCGCCCACACAACCGCTATCCACAGGTAGATTCTCCTGTGCGTCGTCTCAGGGTTGAAAGGGTTCAATATAACCCTACACCGATGAATTGCCATCGATGCAAGTGTATATATACATACACATATAGTCCACGTTTGCATCGCCCACACGAAGCGACAGTATATCTCATGATTAATGGTCGTCTCGAAAGACAACATCACAAAATTTGTTGGCAGACAAAGGAACAAGTACGAAAGATCGCTTAGCGCCAAGTTAAATATAAACAGGTCGTTAACTGTTCTTCGTTCCTTTCTTCCGATGACTACGATCAGAACCAACAGATTTCCCGTGCATCCAATAGCAAATGCCACAACGTAGAAAACTTGATTTACGTTCTTTTCCGCGTTATTGTCCTGAGAAACTCCGCTTGTTGGAGCTAACGCCGTGGAGTTGTTCATTTTGTCGTGGCTCACTCTGATTCTCGGGGTGAAAATTCCAGAAAGGCAAGCCAGCAGTGCGGGGGCGCCTGCGAGGATCAGTGATCATAGAATGCTGGAAAGGACAGTTCCTCACCCCACGCTACGTTCAACACAAATAAGCCTCAAGCAGAATTCTTAGCAAATTTGACAGTCTCCCAGTTCAAATTCACACACAAAACAGTCATCAAAGGTTTACAGTTTAACTAAATTATTAACAGAGCACCAGGGCGAATTAGTCTCCAAAAATTCTCCCAGTTTTCTTCAATCACTCGAAGCAATCGCAATTGTAATCTTTTCTTGCAACAAAATACGTCTCTTCCTTTTCAGTTCCAGTGCTGAATTTGCCCTAGGGAAATATAAATATAAAATCAATTATATCAGTACTAATTACTATTACTATGGATCTCCGTTTAGACATACCTTGTAGATTTTTTTGGTTTCCACATAGCTAGCTTTTCTAAAGGAAGATTTGTGCGAAGGCAGTTCTGACTGGCTGTTTAATAACAGTACAATCGACGATCGCTTATCCCCAACAGTGCTGGGACGTAAAGTTCGCGTGTATTAATTACTTCTTGACTCAAGTGCTCCTCAAATACCATAAATTATGATATCCTCATTATTACAAGACTCTTTTTACACGTAATGTACTATATAACTTGACGCCACTGGCAAAGTATAACAAATATTTTACTAGGTTCATACAAATTCACCCGGACCAGTTTGTTTCAAAAAGACGATTCAGCTCCGGAATTCTCTCAGTTGGTTTATTGTTTTTAAACTGAAAGCCAGTTGCGAAGGCAGATGATTGAGAATTCAGTTCTTGGGAAATCGCTCTCTATTTTTAATACTTTCCTTATCACTGTTTATTCCGGCCATACATTTCGCACAAACCTAGTGAAATTAAAGTTTTGAGGCCTGTATATTTAATTTCTAGAGTATAATTAGATAATAGTCATATTACTGCGTGCCTCTTCTGGTTGTTCTGTGGTAAAATATTGCTTTCAAATTACTAAGTTTTCTATATAAATGCAAAAAATCCCTTTTGAACGACTTACGGCAAAAATTACCGTTTATGATGGGCTAAAACGATTCTAAGACAATAGAAAACAGCTTGAGAGCAGCGCAGCTGCGCACTTTTGAGAATATTTACCGTTATGGCAATATGCATTGCTTCTTATAAAATGGATTTTCATTTTCTAGTACACGAGAGTATGGAAGACTCAGTAGACTAGCTGAAGTAATCACGGTTCTCTCAGTATAGTTACGCTTTTGCAAAATGAATTGCGGTCCAAAGAGCTTCGTCGAGTTAACGTGATTTGAGATTCGTTGATATATTTCCGGATATTTATCAATACTTGGAATATTTATGAGCCATGCTCCTGAAAATGAATGAGTCGGTCAACAATTCGCTGAATTGATTCAATTCTAAACGAGAGACCAGAGAATGTATTGAAACTACCGCTGATATTATCAGATCCAGTTTAAGTGAAACGTAAAGCAACTGTAATACACGGCCACTGAAAAAAAAGCGACAGAATACTCCAAGAAATATGAAAAAGGTGGTTCTGCAGCCTTGCTCTGAATTACTTGTGCTCGCCGATTTATAAAGCACTCCTAAAATGGAAATAAGTAACGTAACATTTTTGTAAACCATCAACATTGAAGGTCGGTCATTATCGACGGTAGAAACAACTTGGTAACCGGCTCTCTGTGCTAAATTAACTTCACACGTAACACTGCACCAAATATGGAAATTTAAGCAGGATTTTGTCGGTACTGCACCTGGTCTCTGGTCTCTTTTTAAGCGTTCTCTTTCAAAAGTGATTGTTTACTATTAAAATATACAACGCTTGAGACTGAATAAGCTCTTTATGCAAGCTCATATGAAATCTTGACAATGTAGTTTGGTTTTATGCTTCATACACATTTCTGCTATGTACTACATGCAACCGTAATAAGACCAACTTGAAGAAAGTTCCTGAAAACCTCCCTGCATTCTAACATTCCCGCTGCATTTTACATTCTTCCATTCTTATCAAACCTTAATCATGCTTCCAACTAATGACTGAAAATATAAATGCAACCGGCATAAAAAGCAATTATGCTTCGTCAGAAGGACTTTATTTTGCTAGGGATCATGCCGGTCGTTTTCTTTAGAAATTAATGTAGAACTTAAAATAACTAGTAATTCTAAACAATGTCTGAAAATGCCAGTTCTTTGCTCCAGAGTTTCCAGCTGATGATTAGGATATGATTGCACTATGACCGGCGATTTACTATGCGTAGTTAAGTAGTTATATGTATCTGGCCTTCCGTAAACTCCAACACATTGACCACTATAGTCTAAACTGCCTTGACTGTGTGTTTAGAGTTTGCCCTTGGGCGTTTCTGCTTGGCATGGGCTCCGATTCCCTCCCAAATTGAAATTAATGACAACACAAGACATTGGAAACCTCTAAAAGTTTGTTCCAAAGAAAACATCAATGTTTGATTTAGCAATAAGTGGAAAGCTTGAACACCTCGAGGCTCCATACTCGACGGACCCCATGTGGGACCAATGCCGTGACCTTGTAACTACATTTGGAGAATGCGACCTTGCCACTAAAATTATTCATTTGTTTGAAGCAATTTTAGAGAATCAAAACAAAGTTATTACCCATTAGGAGATTGCTTTTGTGCTGTCCAATATATCTAAATCGAGCACCAGATGTTGTATTGCGGGATTTGAAATATATGAATTAAATATTGTTAGAGCAATGATCGACTCCCCGGCCGTTTGTATCAAATCAATCGCAGCAATTCCACATCTTCAGTTGAAATGCCGAAATCTGATTGAAATCCTTCGTGTTCCACAAAACACTTTTTGCCGGTATTCATTTTAATTAAAGTACCGTTGTGGTTTTGGATTCGCGTTTATTTCTGTTTTTCACAGCCTTCAGTATAACAGTAAGTTCCTCAGTTGTGTCATGACAGGGTTCTGTGTACTTTCTTAAAACAAACAGAACTAAATATATTCTACTAAACATTTGCAAACTAGAAGTTCAATTGGGAGATCTTTCTTAGTCTTGTTGCAAATGTCAATGTTGTCGCTAAAATACGATACTTTATATTTTTGAGCTGATATATGCAATTTTCAATTAGTAATTATATAGTAATACACTTAAAATGGAACCGAAGTCTGACCAAGTCTCAGGGGACGCTCCTTTGGAAACAAACAAACCTGTCGTGATAACTCTTTAACTGATCTCAACAAGCGTTGATTGACAATTAAGCAAAACAAACTGTTTTGTCTGTCTTTGTGTACCAGACGATTTCCTAGCGCATATGGATCTAGGTATGATTTGGCAAGCACTGAAAGCTTACTGGATTAAATCCTAACTTCTGCTGAACGGTTCGCAGTAGAGAAAACCTTCAAATAAAACTGATTTGTATTAAATTCTCCGAGCAGAGGTACTTTGCGTGTGGTGATGTAAAGCCTCTTTGTAGTTCTATAAGGTATACAATATTCTTAGACAAAGAATACAACCAACCACATGCTGCGTTTTAATAGCGATTAGTCTAATAGAACATGCGAATGTACGAATTACAGCTACTCTCTTCGATTGTCGGTTTGATTACGATCCTGTGCTAAGAAATATGACAAACAGGGATGGTTACGACATACTACACCGGCAGGTACACTGAGTTCTACTCTGACAGGAACTACACAATGTCTACACTGAGTTCTACTCTGACAGGAACTACACAATGTGTACACTGAGTACTACTCTGGCAGGAACTACACAATGTGTACACTGAGTTCTACTCTGACAGGAACTACACAATGTGTAGACTGAGTACTACTCTGGCAGGAACTAGGAACTACACAATGTGTACACTGAGTACTACTCTGGCAGGAACTACACAATTTGTATACTGAGTTCTACTCTGACAGGAACTACACAATGTGTACACTGAGTACTACATCTGGCAGGAACTACACAATGTGTACACCGAATACTACTGCGGCAGGAACTAATGTGTACACTGAGTACTACTCTGGTAGAAAGTACACAATGTGTACACTTAAATCTCTTAGTCAATAAGTAATATCTTAAACAATAATAGTCGATATATTGATTAGCCCTTTGAAGTTATTGATTTATGAATTAACGTGCGGATCAAGTCAATTTTGAAGCAGATACGCAGATCATTGCGACGTGACATTAATGACTCTGTGTGAAGAACAAGAAAATAATTATAAAATGTTACTGGATTATTTAACGTCCATAGGAAGTTTTCAGTGCAACGGAAGCCGTGAAAAACTGAAACGATTTTCGTGTTAAATATTCGCTGGCTCTTAAAGAATATAACCAGGATAAGTGAATCAATGCCACTGTATTCCTTAGTCAATGGAAAATAAAAACTGATTTGAGACTCGGTATGTTAAAAAGAACTGCTATCTTTCTTATGTTCATGTTGACACTCTCCAGTAAATCGATCAATTTGAAAAAATCTGTTCTACCAATACGCACCACTTATTGCACCGCGTAGGTTCCATTTTTCATTTTCAATGACAGAGCACTTAACTTAGTGAACCAGGCGCAGTACAAACTTTGCTTTTAAAAATCTCAAAACGAAACTGATCTTCTAGTTTTTAAAAACAGCTGGATATGTGATTTCTATCACCTTCACCGTTAGTACGTCAAAGTATATTAATATATTAGAAAAATTTGATTCAGAAAAGGAAAACTAAACTAAATACCAGTAGTTAACCACTCCAGGTGGAACTGGACGGAAGATTAGTTTTTGGAAAATGCGTTGTTCTGCATAGGCGAGAGAGCCCATATATGTGGTTTGATCAGGACAAGGTTAAATCGGTATGTTTCTTGGCCGTCAACAGGGATAGAAGGCTGTCGTTTCGAGCTCTGGCGAAGGACTAAAAGATATAAATTAAAATATATTAAACAGTTTTTTCCTATTATTATTATTACTAACGCTCGAAGTGTTGGCCTTCTGCCCATCCTGACGGCAGAGAAACATACCTTATCAACTTTTGTCGAGGAATCCGCACACTACTGCATGATGTTCTCTCCGCTAACCAGTTGTTCCCCCCTCGCACCTCTAAAGGCAGTCTGTATTGTCCGATTTTGAAACGGTCAATCAGAGAAAGCTTTTGTAAACACTTTTGAATAACAAACCTTTTAGCTCATCGCCCTTCACTAAACAGCAAAACAGCTACAAATACACTTGATATACAATTTGACACCATTGCGTACGATCAGCACAAACAAACCTTTTAACGTAATTCGCAAACGTGTATTCAGAGTATAAAGTAAGCTAAAGTACACAATGATTTTGACAATGCCTGTAATGCCTAGATAAATATGTACGGACGAAACTGCCGGCAAACTTGATTTAAGCAGTGCCACTATTTTGCTGCTACAGCTACCACACAGTAACAGACACTCGAATCGCGACATTCATTACTTGATTACAAAAAGCAAAGTAAAAAGCACATTAAAATTAAACCCTTAACTTTCGTACTACAATCTTTTACTGAAATCCGCTCAAGACCCTACAGAGCGGCGCTGTTCAGGTTTATTTCGATTACAAACGTAAGCAACTCATTCTAATTGTTTAGAGTCCCAGGTGATTTTGTTGGACTTGAGAAGGTAATCTAAGCAAACTCGCTACGGTTATTCTCGATCTGACTCAGTTCATTTTAGTTACCCGCAAAAACTTGCTGTTTTTCAAACACAGTCGCACGTTATATACTACAAGCTAGGGTGACAGAGCATTATCGACTGCTGCCCAAAGACTCTGCATGGAACTTATTACCAGGATACACTAAAAGCATGGACTTTATAGATCTCAAATCTTTCGAAACGTTATTGAAAACCTTCTTCTTTGCTTTGGTTTATTAATACTGCACTATAATTATTATTAGGTCTACTTTATTTATTTCTACATTCCTAGTTTTAGTAGTTTTAGTTTCTACAAGAGCATCGAGAACTCTTTATAATGCTCCTAATACATTATTATAATTTTGATTACGATTATTATCTTTATCATCATTATTATTTTTATTTTTATTATTATTACTATTACTGATTAGAAAGATTCTTTTTCAGCTCTCCGTGCATGTACCCGACCTTTCCTTTTCAAATAATTCTATCATTATTTTGTAACAGCATTGAGAATTTTTAAATGCAGATAAATAAATAAATTACTGTTTATTATTATTATTATTATTATTATTATTATACCCGAGAATACATTTCGTATAAAGTAAACTCTATGAGTCGAGCATAGAAAACGTCTGATAAAAATCAACTTCTATTTGTGAGATGTGAACGAATTTCATCACTCATTTTTGAAACAATTAAATATCTGCGGACAAGATGTTTGCTTGCTAGCTTAGTTTAGCTTCGTTCACATCGAGAAGTGGAATAACACAAAACACAAACCTCACTGGCGCGTTGTTACTGAAATCGCTTTCCTAACCTGTAAAAACTCCAACCTTCAAACCAGTGGATAGTATCAAACAGCTACCTGAAACTTCTTAAATGAATTGCCATAATTAGTAATGTTTGTTGAGCTGTCTCAACATGTCGCGCATCTATCAACTGCATTTCGCTCTATTTATCTCCCAAAAACACAACTTTGTTCTAAATCAGTAAATGGCAATACATTCCATACTCTTCTAAGTGCATTGAAATAATCCATTTTATAAAGGCTAAAACTGAATACTGAAGCGAACGAAGTGACCTTTTGTGTCATGTTTCTAAACAGCGATAATTTCCATACTCCTCTGAGGCCTTTTGTCAGTGCATAAAAGTTAATTTTTTGAAGACAAAAAACTGCACTGAAGTGTACGCGGATATATAAACCTATAAGGTAAATGTTTAATTACTCATGCAGTTCATACCTGATATCTTATCTAAACTACCATCGCAGTCACTCTTTATCCTGATTTTTAATAAATACAAAGATGCTTTCTCCGCCCAAAAACGCGCATATATTGATTTTTTGTGTGGCAAGTTTATATTAGTAGTGTTGCCTTGTTTCCAGCCACATTATTGATCAATATTAGCTACTGAAAAAATACCAAACCTGTGTAACATTAACGCGAAAAAGATATATATGGATTTCCTTTTATGACTACGCATTATCCAGTTCTACAAAACCTTTCTAACGAGTATTCTGTTGTGATAGACAAGGGGCTGAAATAGTTATTTTTTCAATCATTGGCGATAGTCAAATATTGGCACAATGCATAATATATGCCACAAGTTTAGCTTAAAAACAGCGTTGCCTTAACATAAAACGAAAACATGTAACAAATAGCTACAATCAAATTTTAAACGAGCAGCATCGTTTCCATAGCTATCATAAATGGTGGTGTAAACGGCTCCTCAAAACTCCAAAGCTCTTGGATGGGTGTATGGTGATAAACTCTTGCGAATACTCTCATTCTAGTGATAAGAGTTCATTTCGATTTTCTATTGGACTTGACCAACAGTTTCGGCCAAGATATGTTATGGTGAGTCCTCCTTAGTATATCCTTTGAAACAATACTTAGTCACTTGCCTCTTTGTTTTCGACCTTGTTCAGTGCTCAGCCAGCTCTTTTCCAAACTGCGAATATAGTACCAACCGATAGAATGGAGACGCGACTTGGAAGATCAACAGTGAATGGCCCACGAGCGATTAATTTCATGAATACAATATATGGCAATAAGCAAAAGTTCAGCTGTATTTGAACTTGTCAAACGAACATCAAACGTTATTGTTTGCTTTTTTCAAAGGCGCCAGTTCAGTTGGCTCTTAACCCAAGTACATTGTTGTGATAAAACAAAACACGTTTGTTATAACGAGAACTGATTGGGGCTTGTTCATATTTCCATTCAAAGGAGATTGAATTGTGACCCATTTTTTTCAAAAAGAAAAAAATATATCTTGTTATTATAAAGATGTTTTAAAATTCTTATTCTTCGGAAGTATCTTCTTCCCTCTGTAAGAGCAAAATTTACTATGTATATAATATCTTTTGCGAAATATGAAATGGTTAATTTATCAAAAGCTCTTCTTTAAACATTACTGAAGTTGCTCCATTTTAAAAACCATACTAAGGCCGATACGCAAAATAGATAAAAAATTTGAGGAGGATTGTCGTTTTTCTTTTCAGGAAAATATTGCACAAGGACTATAGTAGTGATACAACATGTAACTGATATTACTATTTAGGTTTCGTCTACTTCTCGTTGCAGATCTGCCTGCCCGGCCAATTATGTAAAAAGATGAGTTTTGATCTGATTCTCGTCGTACACGAGATAAGTCATATAGATCTCGTCAAGCACACCGCAACCTTTGTTTTGTAGTCAGCATCACTTTGAAAGTAAAACCTGCATTCGCAAGCAAATTGATAGTGAGCTAACAACGACTCCCCTTCGCTGATTTCAGCGTGATTTTCTTTTCTATACCGCCCTTTTAACTATTTTTGCATTGTGTTTTCTATAACCTGTCCGGGCTTGCTGTTTCGTAGATTGTGAAAGGGGGGGCGTTTTCTTTCCGTTAATTGTTGTCAGTTTTGCTACAGCTGGCGAACAATGAAAATGGAAATGAAAACTTTAGTACTCGGGCCTGGAAGGCGCCGAGTCGAGGTTGCGGCTCCGTTTTTATTTGTGCCGCGATTGTCCTGCGCATGCGTTAGCGTGCATTAGTGCATCGGACTGGCGACCTGATCGGACTTAGACTCAACAGGGCACCGGTTCGAATCCCGGTGGATGCGTCTCGAACTTTTTTTTGCCTCGCTGAAATAAATGAAATTTTTTTTCTCTTTTCTCTCTTTTCACTTCAAAACAGAACAATATCATATTAGCAGAAATCACAAGCGTTAGAGCATACAATCATGTTTTATAAACAATCTAGTAAATAAAGTTGATATTCAAAATTATTTTCTCTGCAAAGAAAAAAGCTAAAAAACATCCATCTATTAAACAAACGATCACACGGACATCCATCTCAGGCTGTTTCACCATTTTTCTCCGCAACTTTTTATAGATGAGACCACCAAAAAGCCGAAAGAGCGGAGGCCATTTGGTTGGCATGAAACAACAAGACCAATTAATATTTTTTGACTTTCATGAGGGGTAACATAACTTAAGATGTCATTATCTTTTCAAAACAAATGCATTCTTTAGAAAATATAGTTTGGGTGTACCCATGCCTTAAAATGCTATTGCAGATATAACTGAGCAACACAGTTATAATTTGAGAATCATGATAACGAAACACCTCAACTGATCTAACACAAACCTTGATTTTACTTGAATATCTAATGTTTATGATTCTGCGGTACTACACTACTCGTTGAATTTCACCTTTATACGTGAGCACTGAAAACTCGGACTGATAAACTCGCGTCATTACCCAATTAGACAGACTAAGATGTTATGTCTGTATGGGACTCACTGGAAGTCTACAAACCAGATCACGCAGAACCGCGGAAATGCAAGTGCCGGTTTTGACAAAATAAATGCCAAGTAAAACGAAGACGAATAACTGACTGTTCAAAACTTAACATTTGGGTTCCGGCCCTGTGCTGCAATGTTAATTCATTTCCCCTGCTTAAAAGGTTGCACTACAATAGTTTTCTATCGATTAAAGGATTGCATGATTTTAAAATACTTTTGGCTACCTTTAAATCACTCCATGGTCTTTAAGCAAAAATCTCCATCTCAAGCCCCGTTCAATCTGAAGACCTATAATATATTATATGGCGGACGTTCTTTAAAGTTGGTGCTCAGACCAGGCTCTGTTGAGATTAGAAACTGTGCCTCGGTTAACACTTTCGAAACTAAATTAAAAATATATCACTCAAGCTTATGACAGTTAGTTTAAATTGCTATTACTTTTTTATATTAGTCTAGTTTTTAATTACCTTTTCTTGTAAAGCGCCACTGATGCGTACGGGAAGTGGCGCTAAATAAACTACATATATTTAGATATTCAAAGACTTGTGGTAAAGTGCTGGCATAAAGACTTAACAAGAACAGCGTTTCTGCGACAAACTATAAACATAAAGAAAATCAATTGCAATGAAACAAATCGTGCAAAGGGCACACGTCCAAAAAAATCAAGGAACGTCAAAATGCGTAAAAACAAATCCTGCCCACACCTCTCCCCATATACTGTATCTAATAATCCACCTCTGAGCGGTTGCACGGCGTGTCAAGATTTCAAGGGTTGTGTCCCAAGCTTTGAAATAACGAAACCTTGCCTATTCGCAACAACGAATAAACGATCTGGCCCCAGTTCTTTAAAAGGTGGATAGCGTTGTCCAGTGGGGAAAGTGTCCCAAACAATTAACATTGATCCACTCTCTATAACGAACACGTAAACTTGAGTATTGGGCGAGTTTCAAACAAGGTGAGAAAACTTCTGAAGGATTGTTACCGACTGACAGTTGTTACCTTGGACTGACAGGGTACAAGTAACTTACAAATTACCACACACACATGTGGAACAAAGGTTTTTTTCCAGTTTTCCTTTTCTATGGTCATGACGCGTTTAAATTCCGTTAGTTCCGTCTCTTCTATTAAAATGTGTCGTTTGCAGTTCTGAAGATAGCTTTCAAATTCATAATTTAATTGGTGAGGTATTTTAGGGAAGCCAAACGCCGTCAGAGTGAGCCATATCTAAAAGAGTGTGAAGATTCCATTTCTGTATTTTTAGTACGCTCTTATTCCTAAACGCCGCTTTTTGAGGATTGAGGAAGGTTGGGGCTAGCTATATAATGACTGTTTCTTCAGATAGACTGATTAGATAAAATTCAACTTTAGCTCTTTTGTTTCTCGAGGTTTCTATACCAGTCCCCAAATCACAAGAACCAGTTATTTTGATCTCCAAATAAGACTGTAAATAAGTGTAATTAAAGAAAATTACTTTAACTGGATAACTATTGTAATCGTAACTAAAATTGCTCGTTCTTCGTTTGAGTTTGGGAAGTCATTATTTTGTTCAGTATAAAAATTATCTTTTCGCCTCAAATTTGAACAATTTTTTAAAATAAAATTCTAAGGTTATCTTGTAGACCACGTGCCGATTGTGACAAAATTATTAGGTCGTCAGCATAAAATAACGAGCTATTTGTACCATTCAGTAAATAGACTGGGCCAATGCAATCATTTTCTTACAGCAGGGCCAAGTTCAATTGTGCATATGTTGAAGAAAAGAGGACTAAGTGTTTCTGTCACAGTGGAGGCGTTCAAACAGTATTAACTTTGCCTGTATACAATTGACTTGTGTGCACTTCTTTGATATGATTGCTTGTGTACACTGCCACCTGCATATTGGTTGGGGAATCAAAGTGAAAGAGACAACCCCTTGTGCTATACCGAATCAAAGGATGTCTCGATCGAAGTTGACGAACCGCACGAATATTTTGCCACAAGAATTTGCTTGGATGGTGAGTATCAACAAGAGGTTTTTGAGTAATTAAACAAGTGATCTCATCAGTCGCGATCCAGCGTTAGAAACCTATTTGACTTTTGTGAATTGAGTTGTGAGTCTGCAAATGGCTTACCATTTTATTATTTACTTGGAAGCAGAATATCTCGACAAGGCAGCTTGTAACCGACATATTTACCTTGCCCTTGATAATTTCCGGGGTCAACTAAAATACTAGGTTCGATCATGGTACCACGCACCAAGTCCTGGCACCAAATATTTGTGAATATTCTCGCTCTTAAGATAAGATAAGATTTTAAAAATAGTTTTAGTAAATAATGCCTTCAACAACGGATGAAAGTTTGCAAAGATTCTTGTTAATCTTGCAACAAATCAATAAATGTTGCAATATATTTTCTCTAAATTACTAGTCTTTAAGTTCAAAGTCGTTCATGAGGCTAAACCAAAGGGAACAGAGTTTTATAAACGCACTTTCTACTGAAAACTGGTAGAAATCCGAAATATACTCTTACATATAAACTATACTTCTAATAATTATGATCCCAGCAAGGACGTCATTGCGAAACTGAAGACTGAAAACGACTAGAAGTAGATTGAAGCAATGCACTTTTCGAAACGGCTCCATGATATATCATGATGCTGAATTCTACTAGTAGAGTTTTAACACACTTGAACTTATCACCACCTCTTTTTAAAACAGGATTTTCAGACAACTAATCCTAGTACAGAGAGGTTTCTAATTACTAATGATCCTTACAAAGCAAGTTATAGCTAGTGGCAAGCGAAACTGTACTGCGAAAACAAAGGTAAAGTAAAGCTTTGTCATCGTCTAGACTAGAGAACGACTCTTGTTCCCTCTTGTGAGGACTGACTACAGGTTTGTTGACAGTGTATAGTTTTAAAAAAACTTACTTTTTTGCCAAATTTGATTGATCGACTGTCGCCGCCAAGTTTGCATTTTCGTCCAGCGATCAGCATGCAGCAATGAATTAAATATTCAAGATATCGAAAACAATTCGAGTTGATATACCCATCATTAACTCTTCGCTTGACTTGGTTTGTTTTTAACTGTTATGACATCTCCCAGGGTCATAAAAGCGCTCTTCAAGCTCAAATGGTTTTAAAGAGGATAATTAAAAAGTCACTTTATAAAAACAGTCATTGTTGGCTCTAATGGGAACAATGGCAAAATCATTTGATAATCTGAAGATAAAAATAATATGAAGACCAATATTCAGAATCTACATAGCAAAAGAGGCCGTCCAAAACCATTAGCCCCAAACAACCGTATCTTCAGATGCAATAATTGTTGCTATATGGCGGGGTTATGCCACTGGAGACGGAAAAAAGGACGCCGAGCAAATGACATGGTAATAATTATGTTAATAACAAACGGTTTATAACAATGGTTCACTGCAGGTGCGTATACATTTCAGCAGTGATCTGCGAGTTATTTATATAAAATACTGTAGATTGAGACCCCATGTCCATCCAGGTCTGCATTAGCAAGAGCCAATCACGTGGATGCATTGCACTTTTTTGTTACTTCAAGAGAAGTTTGGCAAATACTTGTTCGACTTTTACGTTTTTGGAATTTTGGCAAAATGTAGGTTACGAATTTCCGTGACGTCCAAGACTCAAGAGACATCGCTAATCAATTCTACAACTTTGTTTAATGCAGCGGCTGACGTTGTGTTTCGTCCTTGTCATTAAACTGAACAACAATCTTCACAGCTGTCACCTTAGATCAAGATCTAACAAGATCGAGTTCCCGTAGCCTCCTCCGCAGGCAACTCCAGTTGGTATTTTAGCCAATTTAGGGCAAACTAAACGAGTGGCGAAGCCGCGATATCGACGGGCCGAAGGCCCGGAGCGAGCCTCCGAGCGGGAGCGAGGAGTCTCACAACTTCACCGCTCGCTCAGTACCGCTCGCCGCTCGTTCATTTTAAAATACAAACAAGGGAAAACAGGGGTTGCCTGCGGAGGAGGCTAGAGTTCCCGGAAAAATGGAATAAAAAAAACCAATTGCATAGCATTAGCCTTTGTAGGCCTGGTTTTAGTTCGATTTCGCTCGATCGGTTCCAAAGAAATTATTCCTGAGCATGAAGTGGGTAATTTTCACAGTTGTTTCCTACACAGACTAAGTTCTTGTAACTGTCTCCAACCATCTTAGATAAACACTGACAATAGTGAGTGTCCATGAGTCCAAGAGCAGAGAATTTTGTTATTACAGGGTAGTAAAGGACCATGAAACACTGTAAGGGTAATAAATAGGTTTTACTACAGTTTCTTTTGTTTTGAAATTTGTAAACAGGAAATTGTGACACCCACCAAGACATCTAAGGCACTGCCGAATTAATGTAAGTTGACGTTGACCTTGCTGAAAAAGAACTTTGGCCATAAAAACTTGAAACCAAAAGGCCAAATATTTAAAATCTAAAAGCATTTTTAATAGCAAAATGTTTTAGAAGGAAAAAAATTCTTAAATCAGTAAAGAGAATCTGGAATTTTGTTGATGATCTAGGAGTTGCGGTTGGCTTGACCTGTGAAATTGTAGCGAACAACTCACCAGCTGTTGAAAGAATTAGCAAACCAGCCTGACGAAAAATATCCAACCATACAGCGTGATTGTGGCCAGTGAGCTACTGTGTAAGAGCAGCTAGCACAAAAAAGCAAAGTCGAGTCAATTAAAAACCATTTCAGATCAAGACCAAATGTTTTGAGTTACTAAACTTAGAAACTGTAAACATTGTTTATGACCGAATACAAAAGAGCATTTTGGAACTAGAGAAAGCACCTTTATTACTGCACAGTCAGGGGCGTAGCCAGGATCGGGAAGTTTTGTAGGCCCGAGAGATGAATCCGATTG